>CM035844.1:230216411-230462520 GCA_020510985.1 Pholidichthys leucotaenia
CCGCAATTTAATTACCACTTCACCACAACAAACTGTATCCCCGTTCTCTGGTCAAATCGCTGCATGGACACCGGCTTCCGCACTTCCACGTTGCGTCATCACAACAATGTGACGCATCATCAGAACAACCCCAACGTGAATCCTTTCAACCTCCGCCCTATCCCGACTTCCGCACCCGCATTTTCAAAACAAAAGCACCTGAAACTTGCCCTCTTCAACACACGATCCCTTAACAATAAAAGCCTCATTGTAAACGAATTCATCACTGATAATAAACTGGATCTCCTCTGTCTCACTGAAACTTGGCAAAAACCCCTGGACTACATTGCACTTAACCAAACCACCCCTGCTGGATATTCATACCTGGACAACCCACGTCCTGAAGGCCGTGGAGGAGGCATTGCTGCTATTCCTCTTCATGACCTCAATCCACAACCTCTCTCCATACCCGTTGTTTCCTCTTTTGAACACCTGACTTTTAAACTCCCCGGCCCAAAACCTCTCCTCATTGCAATTATCTACCGCCCTCCCAAACCAAATCCATCTTTCTTATCAGATCTTTCAGAACTCATTACAGTACTGTCTGCAACCTCACCATCTGTCCTACTGCTTGGCGATTTCAACCTCCACATTGGGCTGCACGGTGGCGCAGTGGTTAGCACTGCGGCAGCACAGTTCACCCTTGGCCGGGGGATTGTGGGGATCGTGGGATCGTGGGTTCGATCCCAGCCCCCGACCAACAGTGATCTGTGTGGAGTTTGCATGCTCTCCCCGTGTTGCGTGGGTTTACTCCGGGATTTCTCCGGTTTCCTCCCACATGCCAAAAACATGCATGTTAGGTTAATTGGCTGTTCTAAAATTGTCCCTAGATATCTGTTTCCTATAGGCCCTTAGAATAGAGGGTTAGTATTAATGAAAGCGCTTTGAGTGGTCTTTGTGACTAGAAAAGCGCTATATAAGTGCAGGTTAGTTAGTTAGTTAGTTAATTGATTCCCCTGACTGCAAATACGCAAATGATTTTCTGGACTTACTCAAGTGTCTCAACTTCACCTAACACATAACTTTCCCCACCCACAGACGTGGACATATCCTGGATCTGTTTGCTCCACTGGTCTCCACTTTCACAACATCTCCAGCACTGACCTCACCATCTTGGATCATCTCGCCATCACACTGGACATTGACATCTTGGCCCCTCAACCCAAACAAGACCGAATAATAACCTTCAGGAATCTTAAGTCCATCTGCTCAGTTTCTCTCTCCACATGCATATCTAACACTCTCTCCAACCTCACCTTCCCTGTAAACCCAACCCCTACGGACTTAGTAAACATCTACAACAACACATTGTCTACCTCCCTCAACAAACTGGCCCCCATGAAAACAAAAACCGTCACTTTCACTCATTCGGCCCCCTGGTACACCTTAGAACTTCACAAACTCAAAAAACAACTGCGACAGCTTGAACACCTGAGCTGCAAAACTGGTCTGACTGTACACACCCTTGCTCACATAGAACTGATGCACCTATACCAATCCTCACTCAATAAAGCTCGCTCTGCCTACTACTCCAGCATCATTCACTCTGGATCCTCCAACCCCCGCACTCTGTTCTCCACCATCAACAAACTCCTCAAACCCCAGGACATCATTTCATCATCCTTCACCCCTGAAAAATGCAATAGCTTTCTATCATTTTTCCATTCCAAAATTGACAATATTCACAACCAGCTTGCCTCCTCCTCGGCCATCACCCCTGACTCAGAACCCACTTTTTCTCCAACCATAGATAAACAGCTCTCCCTTTTCTCACCCATAACCACTGATGAACTTTCCGAAATACTCTCCAGCATGAAATCATCTACATGCCCCCTGGACCCCATCCCCTCACCCCTTATCAAAATCTGTCTCACCCCTCTTGCCCCCCTTATCATCGCCACCATCAACTCTCCCTCTCCACTGGGCACGGTCCCCCCTTCACTAAGGTTTGCCTGCCATCACCCCCCCTCCTTAAGGAAACCTGGCCTGGACTCTGACGACCCCCACAATTTCAGACCAATCTCCAACCTCACATTTCTGGCTTATATATTGGGAAAAAGCTGTCGCCACCCTACTCAAGAAAACACCTCCTCTCCAACAAACTCTACGAAACATTTCAACCTGGATTCCGTTCTCACCACAGCACTGAAACCGCCCTCCTCAGGGGTCACTAATGACCTCCTGCCGCCTCTGACTCTGGCTCCCTCACCATTCTTCTCCTCCTCGGATCTCAGCGCTGCTTTCGATACAATCAATCTTGCCTCCTGCTCCGTTGTCTGCTTTCTATTGGCATCACTCCGCCCTCTCTTGGTTCAACTCCTACCTGTCTGACAGATTCCAGTGACAATCTACCATCAACTATCACAAATCACGCACCACCCCCCACGGTGTCCTCAAGGCTCTGTGCTAGTCAACCCTTTTCACTCTCTACATGCTTCTGCTTGGTCACAGTCTTCCTCAAAATGTCTTCCCTTGTATATTTACCTGTTTATTTACTTGTAAATGTGCTTGGCAATAAATCTTTTCTGATTCTGATTCACTTTTCACTGCTACGCTGACGACACCCAGCTGTACATCTCCTCTAAATCCATCACCACCCGCTGTTCTCTCCACCAGCACCCAGACTGCCTCACAGACATAAAAACCTGATGACTAACAACTTTCTCAAGCTAAACTAGCAATAAAACAGAAATCATCATTTTTGGACCAAAATCTCTTTTCTCCCCTTTTCCCCAAACTTTTCATTCCAAATCGACGGGTCCACTCCAGTCACCCCTCCCCTCTGCCAGAAACCTCGGCATTATCATGGACCCCACCCGTCTCCTTCAACTTTCACATCAACCATACACCAAAACATCATTTTTTCATCTTCAGGTAATATTGGCACCCTCTCCGTCCCACCCTCTCCTCCTCTGCTGCTGAAATACTCATCCACGCCTTTATCACCTCCAGACTTGATTACTGTAACAGCATTCTGTATGGACTTCCTTCCACCATCCTCCAAAAACTACAGTATGTCCAAAACTCAGCCGCCCGCCTACTTACTCACTCCCGCTCCAGAGACCACATCACTCCTCTCCTCCGTCAGCCCCACTGGCTCCCCATTTAACAGCGCATCAACTTCAAGATCCTCCTCATCACCTATAAAGCTCTTCATAACCTCGCCCCCTCATACCTAACTGACCTTCTGTCTCGTCATTCCCCCACTCGTCTCCTCCGCTCTGCTGACACTCACCTTCTTACCCCCAACACCAATACAAAATTCCGCACCCTGGGTGATAGATCATTCGCCATAGCCGTACCAACCCTCTGGAATTCCTTGCCCCTTCACATCTGGTCTGCCAACACACTTGCTTCTTTCAAAAGTCAACTCAAAACCCATCTTTTCAAATCTACCTATGAAAACGGACGGCCTCTTGCTACCTATGTATAACCTACTTGTCTGGTTTACCCGTTCTCTGTATGTTTGTCCCTTTGCTGCTTTGTAAAGCGTCTTTGAGTATTTAGAAAAGCGCTATATAAGACTGATGTATTATTATTATTATTATTATGATTTATTATTAGTATTGATAAAGTATTGCTGATGACTCAGTTATTGTCAGTCTCCTCCAGGATGGTGAGAGTGGCCACGGCTCAGTAGTTGATGATTTTGTTCACTGGTGTGAGGGTTCCTACCTGCAGCTGAATACAACAAAACTAAAGATATGATTATTGACTTTAGGAGGAAAACTCCCAGGCACAAAGTCACCGTACTAAAAGGCCAGACCACCAAATGTGCACAATCCTACAAATATCTTGGGACGATTATTGATAGTAATTTATACTTTGAAGACGAACTGTGAAAGGGTGTGCAAAAAGGGGTCAGCAACATTTGCATTGCTTGAGAAAACTTACACGCTTCCAAATTGACCGAACCATAATGACAATGTTTTATCGGGCTTTTATTGATTCCTGTTTTATTCCTTTTCTTAGTGTCCTGGTTGGTCAGATTAAAACTGAAACAGAGAAAATCCTGGGATCAGTTAGTTAGATGGTCCAGTTGTTTGCTTGGTGAGTCACAGCTGAGCCTGACATCCCTGTACACAGACAAAGTACAGAGGATGGCTACCTCCATTTTAAATGATGGACTCCACCCTTTGCACTGCACTTTCAGCTTCTTCCCTCAAGACGGAGGTTTGCTGTCCCAAAAGTAAAACCCAGCGCTACAAAAACAGCTTGTTCCTGCTGCTGTCAAAGAGTTGAACAAGCTGTAACAGTATATTGCACATAATTTTAGGTACCTATTACATTTTATATTTACTTATTTTTGTAGGATGTTATTCGGGTTCTAAATATTTTATTGGGTTTTAGACCTTTGAGTTTTTAACCTCTTTGACTAGTTTTTTTTTCCACAATATCTTTATTGAACCTTTTTTTTAACAAACATGACACAAACAATCAAACACTAACATTAAAGTACTACAAAAAAAAAAAATGCACTAAAAACACCAACAACCACCAACAAAATCAAATCTTCAACAATGCTCCTCTGTTTAGTCTAGACAATCCATTACATAAGTATACCATATTATGTTCACCAGTTTGGAATTTACAAGGTCCACACACATCATTCACCTTCTTCTTCAAGAGTTATGTTTAAATTTTTTACATAATCAATAAAAGGTCTCCATATATTCTCAAACACACTTTCCTTTGATTTCAGTATGTATGTTATTCTTTCTAATGGAAGGTTTGTTAACATCTGTCTTAACCACTGAGTCACATCTGGTCTATGAGTCTTTTTCCACAGTAGTGCAATACATTTTTTGGCATTAAGCAAACTGAGGTCTATGAATGTTCTTTCACTTTTATTAAAATTATGCTTTTTTGGGTTACAGACCCAACAAAAACAGTTTAGGATTCAATATGATTTGTTTTGAAATTATTTTTTCAATTGTTACCCTCACCTCTTCCCAAAAACATTCTAATTAATTCTACATTCCCATAAACAATGAAATAGGGTTCCTTTACTTTCCATGCATTTTGTGCATGTATCTGGTATGTTTTGTTATATCTATTTAACTCCACTGGTGTAACATACATCCGCATTAACCATTTAAAATGTATCAATTTAAGACGTACATTTATTGATTTGGTTTGAGCTTCTGTACAAGCCAATTCCCATTGTTCCTCTGAAATTTCAGTTTGCAGATCTTCTTTCCAGTAGTTTAATCTTTTCTGTGAGTTTTCACTTGAGGATAGTGTCAATGAGTTATAAAACTCTGAAATAATACCCTTTCTTTTACTATCTTTCATCAACATTTTTTCCAAGGATGAGTAAATAGGTTGAGTGAGAGCATTATTTTGATTTGATCGAATAAAGTTCCTAAGTTGAAGATATTTAAAAAAATGTGTTCTATTAAGATTAAATTTGATCCTCAGCTCTTCAAAAGACATTATGTTATCAGCACATGACAGATATAAATCTTGAATCTTTTGAATCCCTTTTAAATTCCATTCTTTAAATACAGCATCCGCTCTCCCTGGTTTAAAATATTGATTACCCCATATTGGGCTAAATTGTGACAGTAAGTGTGGTTCTTTTAAATAGTTTTTAGTTTCACACCATATTTTGATCATATGTTTTACAAATGGATTCTTAACTTGTTTTTGTAATTTTTTTGCCAAATCTGAGTATATGAATATGGGAAGAGGTAAAGGTAAATTGTATGATTCCATTTCAGTCCAGTGAGGGAGATCATTTGATGAAAAATAATATGTCATAGACCCTCAGTTGTGCCGACCAATAATACAACATAAAATTCGGACATTTCAGACCTCCACGATCAAATGGTAATATAATAAAGACAGACGTAATCTAGCCCTCCTGTTGTTCCATATAAATTCCACTAACTTTTTTTAATTCTTGAGAATAAATCTAAAGGTGGTGGTAAGGAAATGTATTGAAATAAATAAAGTATTTTAGGTAAGATATTACTTTTAAGATATTAATTCTCCCGATCATCGACATTGGTAGTGACATCCATCTCTGAAGTAACTCATTAATATCTGTCATTAAGGCTTCATAATTGACACTGGCGACTGATTCTAGCTTAGGCACAATTTGGATTCCTAAATATTAAACTGATTTACAACATTGAATTGATTTACCTCAGGGGCTGGGTAATTTCTCTGGGTCTCATTTAGCATTAATATTGAGATTTTAGTTTTATTTATTTTATATCCTGGTATTTCCCCAAAATTCTTTATTAAATTCAACAAGGTCGGAATTGATTTTTTAAGATTCGACATAACAAAATTATGTCATCGGCATACAGGAGATTTTATGTTCTGTTGGTCCAACTTTAATTCCATATATTTGTGACTGTAGACGTATCGCCATCGCTAAAGGTTCAATTGCCATAGTAAACAGTAAAGGTGAAAGTGGACAACCTTGTCGACATCCTCTATTGATTTTTATTGATTTTGAAATATTGTTATTTGTTAGGATTTTCTGCTGTAGCATTATTATATATTATCTGAACCCATTTTATGAAATTATTTCCAAGTCCAAACCTTTGTAAGACTTCAAAAAGAAAGGGCCATTCAACTCTATCAAAGGCCTTTTCGGCATCCAGTGATAAGAGAGCTGTATCCGGTGCTTCTTTATTAGAATAAATAATATAAATAGTCTTCTTACATTATGGAAGCCTTGTCTTCCCTTTATAAAGCCATTCTGATCTCGATTAATAATATTTGGTAAAATTTCTTGTATTCGTCTTGCTAAAATTTTACAGATTATCTTAAGGTCGGCATTTAATAGGCTTATTGGTCTCATATTTTCACATTTATTAGAGGGCTTACCTGGTTTTGGCAACAGTATAATTAAGGCATTATTCATGTATGATGGTAAATTACTATTTTGAAATGCTTCTAAAACCATTTCCAAAAAAGGTTTTATTAATTTATTCTTAAATTTTTTATAAAGGTCAACTGGAAGACCATCTGGCCCTGCACTTTTTCCTGATTTCATATTATCAATGGCTAGTCCAACTTCTTCTTGACTAATTTTAGACTCCAGTATCTCCCTATTTTCATTTTGGAATACACGGCATAAATAGTTCGTTCAAAAAACCCATGTAGTTTTGTTAAGTCAGATTCATTTTTGGTATCATATAATTTTTCATAGTAATCTCTAAAGGCTCTATTAATTTCTAAAGGATCTATAACTACCTGTCCGTTACTTATAATACTGGTAATTGGTGTTTTAAATTCTAATTGTTTAATCTGCCATGCCAATAACTTTCCTGATTTTTCACCTTGTTCATAAAAAGATTGTTTCAATCTTAGAAGACTCGAGGCATCTCTATTCGCTGATTTTTTGTCATATTCAGCTCTCAAAATCAGTAATTCGTTCTCCAACCTTGGATCACTTCCTGCATACACTCTTTCTTGAAGAATTTTTTATTTTATGTTCCAATTGGACTCTCTCCTCTCGAGTCTTCTTAGATTTTGAACCTGTATAACTAATAATATGTCCCCTAATAAAAGCTTTGAAAGCCTCCCACTTTACACATGCTGATGTTTGTGTAGTATTGATGTCAAAGAACTCATCTATCTGTTTTTCTATGTATTTAACAAATTCCTCATCCTGAAGCCATTTATGCTGAAATTGCCATCTACCTGGTTCCTTTGTCAATTTCTTATCTACATACATTAGACAGCAGGGTGCATGATCAGAGATCACGATGTTATCATAAAAACAGTTTTGAATCTTGGACCTTAATTCTGTGGAGATCAAAAAATAATCAATACGTGAGAATATCTTGTAGGTATTGGGAATAACAAGAGTAGGCTTTAACTTGTGTTTCATTTCTCTCCATATATCTAGCAATTTCAATTCTTTCATAAAATGATTAATGGTCATCCTACATCCATTGTGCGTACAGTCCAGTCCTGTTGATCTATCTATACTGGGATTCAATGTACAATTAAAATCCCCTGCTATTATAT
Organism: Pholidichthys leucotaenia; assembly: GCA_020510985.1. NCBI lineage: Eukaryota > Metazoa > Chordata > Actinopteri > Cichliformes > Pholidichthyidae > Pholidichthys > Pholidichthys leucotaenia. Next base: position 230,224,443 of record CM035844.1, read on the forward strand.
GTTGCCCTGTAAGTGATGATAAGATAAGAAATAAATTAGCAAAGAACTTTTGATCATCTATATTGGGACCATATAAGTTCACCAAATTTATATTTTCTAATAGCAAAGGTCCTTGAATGATTACATATCTTCCAAATTTGTCTCCAATTACATTTTTCACTTGAAATGGGACTGATTTATGTATGAGAGTCATAACTCCCCTGGCTCGGGATGAAAATGATGAGGTGAATACACTTCCTTGTCATCTACTCCTAATTCTTTTTACATCCTCCTCTATTAGATGAGTTTCTTGTAAAAACACAATTTTTGAACCCATGTCTTTTATTTTATTCATAACTTGTTTAAGTTTTTTTAAATTTTGTAGACCTCTGCAATTCCATGAAGTTAAATTAAGATTAACGCTTTGGTTTATGATCAATAGGGAGTTTGGGATTACCTTGCAGTGTAAACATGCTCATACAGAGAAGCAAAAACATGAGTGGTTGAACATTCATCCTACAAACTACACACAAACAAATTCCCCCTTACCACATTTGTGGCAATCCCCCCAAATCAAAAGAAAAATTCCGTCTCCCGATATAGCCGTCGACCGTTCCACACCCACGAGGATCAGCCAAAGCCACTCCTTCTTCATCCTCCCAATCACCCTAACTCTACTGCTTTTAATAACGTAACATTAACTCTCTTCTGTAATTTTCCAATTTAACTCCAAAATTTTATAGCAATTTTGTACTTTTTTTTTTTTTTTAAATTATTTTTTTAGTATGTAATACAATCTATATTTTGTAATCTTGCTATATGCTTCAAATCAGTTAAATGGCTATGTAAATGCTCAAATATTCTACCCTATATTCTGTTCATGCTTAGCTCCCACCAGTCTCTTCCTGGATCTTCTTGATGAGCTCCTGCGCCTCCTCAGGGGTCTTGAAGATGTGTGTTCTGCCCTCATATGTGACCAGAAGTCTTGCAGGGTGAATCACTCCATGACGAATCTCAAGGTTGCGCAGTTCTTTACGAATGGGGTCAAACTGCTTCCTTAATTGTTGGATTCCTGAGGCCAAATCTGGGTAGAACCGCACCTGATGATCTTGGTATTTAATTTCTCCTTTGGCCCGCACCGCGTTGGAGATCGTCATCCTGTCTCTGTAGCTAAGGAACTTCATAATTAGCGTCCTCGGTGCTGCCTTGTTACCTCTCGGTGGGCCGATTCGGTGGGCGCTTTCCAAGACGACTGATGATTTTAGCTCCGCGTTGTTCAGCGCCTCCGGGATCCACCCCTCCAAAAAGGAGCATGAATCACGACCTTCGGCTCCCTCCGGTAGACCCACCAGCCTCAGGTTGTTCCGTCTCGACCGGGATTCCAAGTCCAGAACATTATTTTCTAGACATTTATTTTTTTTTTCCAAAGTGCGCACCTTTAATTGAAGTCCGCTGATTTCATCCTCCGCACTAGAAACACGAAGCTCCGCCTGCGTCACTCGCTCCACGCAGTCACCCAACTCCTTTCTCATTGCATCCAACGCTGCCATAATCCCATCAAGTTTAGCGGAAAAGTCTGCTCTCATTGAGCTAATGGCAGCCAGCACTGCACCTGTGCCGCCATCATCAGCAGTTACCGCACCACCGCTAGTTTCATCCGCCATATCCGCAGCTTTCCCTGCTGCGCCACAGACTTGAAAGTTCGTTAATTTGGACTGCTTCGGCGATTCAATTTTTCCCCCTCCTGATTTCCCAGCCTTAGTCTTCACCAGCATATCCTCACCCAAACGCTGGGAAAAGTTCTGTTCCGAATGAGAGAGTTATTTGCCGAATCTTTATCTCCAGGAGCAGAGCAGAGTGATACGTGTCTTTCTAGGTGGCCGCCATAACCGGAAGTCCCTTTGACTAGTTTTTAATTTTTTAATATGACCCTTCTCTCTTACCTCTGGTTTTTCTCCCATCTCTTTGTCTTTTTATACCCTGATTGATGGAGCCTTGAGTATTTTTTATCATGTTTATAGTCAGCTTCATGTGTGCCTGTGTTTGTGTCTATGTTGAATGTAATTGTGGCTTGTAAATATGGATGTCACCTGACTGCAAAACAAATCTACCTACGGGTACAAATAAAGTAACCTGAACCTGAACCTGAAAGCAGGAGAAGTAATGATAAAAGGTATAATAAAAGTGAAAAAAATCAAACCTATAGCTACAGCACATGTAAAGGTACAATTTAAAAACCACCTTAAAATTTAGGGCGTTAACACGATGACATGGTGAGGACTTGGATGGGAGACAGGCTGGGAACACAAGGTGCTGTAAACTTCTTCACAGACTGCAGAGGGCGCTGCTGCTCATTAACCGGAGACCAAATCCAGGGAAGATTTCATGCTGTCAACGGTGTTTCAGGGTTTTATTTTATTATTGTTGGCTTATAAACTGAAATTTATCAAACAAACAATAGAAACACATCTATGCCACTTTTTTTTTTATCTTCCAACAGTGGTTCACCTTTGTAAATCTTAAACAAACAGCAGTTGTAAAAATGTGGCATCTTGTCATGCTATTGTGAAGGCTCGCTCTAGCTGATTATGACCCGCAGCTGCGCGCACACCTGCTCTCCATCACTGTGGGCCTATTTAACCCATTCTGCCTTCAGATCGGCGCGGAGAAAACACAAATTAAAAAGAAGTGGTAGGAAGAGTGGGACAAAGGAAGTAAAGGACGGAGCCTGTATGGCATATAAAAGAAAGTAGGGGAAGCTAGAGAAGTTCACAGGCGTAGAAAGGAGGAGGACATCATATCCAGGTTAAGATTAGGTCACACAGGGCTGAATAGTACATTAGTTATAATGAAAAAAACACCCAAATGGAAAATGTGATTATTGTGGAAATGATGAAACAGTTGAAAATACATTTATGCACTGTCCAAAGTACAAGTTTGCACGGTTAGCATTGGTGGACAGTCTATACAGGAACAAAACCCAACTCAGTATGAAAGAGATTTTGCAGAGAAGTTCAGGGGATGTGGTCTATAAGGCAGTTTTTAGGTTTATTAGGGCAACAGGACTAATTTCAAGGATATAGGAGGGTTGTGCACATATGTGGTTCCATATGCTTCACATGCTTATTACAGTATGCTTATTGTTTACTGCACGTCTCAGAGGAACAAAAGGTCTGAACCTCCTAGAGGTAACAGGTGGATGCGAAGTCTGGCCTTTTGTAGCCAGAGAGACGGCCGGAGGGATTTTCTGACCACCAGGACTTCAGGGGGAAACAGAAGACCTGAAGGGGGGGTGCATTGTTATTTGGGATGTAAAGACAATGTGACTGTTTGTTTTGATGTCCTGGGGTATAAAAGTACAGAGGTGGGGGCATGCCTTCCTCTTTTCTGTTTTTGGATGTTGGAGAATGTGATGGCGAATAAAACTGATCTTGAGTAATAAACTCAGCCTCATCTTTCCACATATCTCCACACTGGTGACCTTATGACGTATCATGAGCAGAGACGAATCTCCCGAGCCAGACTCGTTAGGAGCCAGCATAACGAATGCAGCCACAGTCCAACTACCGGACTTCTGGCCGAACAGTCCGCGCTCCTCGTTTAACGCAGTCGAGGCACAGTTCCACCTCCGGAGGATTTCGGTAGACGCCACCAAGTTCTACCATGTGGTTGCAAAGCTGGACAACCACACAGCCCAGCGAGTGGAGAGCCCGATCAACCACCCGCCGGACAGCGACAAGTACAGCACGCTGAAGGCTGCACTCATTCGTTACTTCACCCCCTCGGTGAAGGAGCGAGCAGAGAGGCTCCTGGCGCTGACCGAATTTGAGGGCGACAGACCTGCAGACCTGATGGGGAAGATGATGAGTTCGAGAGACTCCGAAGATGATAACTTCATCTTCACCCACCTTTTCCTCAGAACCCTACCGTCAGAGGTGAGAGTGACCCTGGCCAGTTCACCACTACTGGCCCGACGTGACTACCACGAGCTGGGCCAGGAGGTGCAGCGACTCGTCGACGCCAGTAAGCGGCGCACAGCTGCAGCCGCGGCAGCGGGGCCAGGCGCGATGTCCGGAGACAGCAGGGGGCCAGAGGCTGCAGCACCAGACTCATCGACGACGGCGGCGGCAAGGGCCGGGAAACACGGAGCAGACGACATCCTTTGCTTCTACCATCGCCGTTTCGCGGAGAGGGCACGCAAGTGCATCCCACCGTGCCACTTCAAGCGCTCGGGAAACGCCAAGACCGGGGGTCGGTAGCAGCTGCGGCCCTCGGAGAGGAGAACAAGCTGCTCTACTTGAAGGATGCGCACTCGGGGAGGCATTTCCTTGTGGACATGGGCTCCCAGCTGAGTTTCATCACACCTTCCTACGCTGACTGACTGGCGCCTTCCAGCGGCCCCCGGGTGTCAGCAGCGAACGGCTCAGCGATTAAAACCTTTGGTGAGAGGACTCTGCTTCTGTCTTTAAACGGCCGCACATTCGAGTGGACTTTCGTCATAGCGGCAGTCAATTTCAACATGTTAGGGGCTGATTTTTTGTGCTCACATAGTTTGTTGGTCGATCTCGCTAACAGACGTCTGGTTAATGCACTCTTTTTCTTCTATCCCCTGTACAGCTCGAGTGGCCCCGCCAACAGCACAAGCCAACGTCACAGTGGCAGGTGGTAAGTTCCACACACTCCTCACTCAGTTCCCAGCACTCACGGTTCCAACATTTTCGGCAGTAGAGGCTAAACACGGGGTGGAACATTTTATCACTACCACCGGACCACCCATTTTCGCAAAAGCTCGGCGCTTGGATTCAGCTAAACTGACCATAACGCGCGAGGAGTTCGCCAACCTGGAGAGGTTGGGCATCATCCGGCGTTGGAAGAGCCCATGGGCTTCACCGCTTCACATGGTCCCGAAAGCTGATGGCTCGTGGCGGCCTTGCGGTGATTTCCCCAGGCTGAACAACGCTACAGCGCATGACCGCTACCCGATCCCGCGCATCCAAGATTTTTCAGTTCATTTGGCGGGGGCGCACGTTTTTTCTAAAATAGACTTGGTGCACAGTTACCATCAGGTCCCAGTGCGCGCTGAGGACATACCCAAAACAGCGGTAATAACTCCTTTCGGGCTTTTCGAGTTTTTGCGCATGCCGTTTGGGCTTAAAGGCGTGGTGCAGACGTTCCAACGCATGATGGACGCGGTTTTGCGCGATCTCCCTTTCGTGTTTGTCTACCTGGACGACATTTTGGTAGCCAGTGCGTCAGAAGACGAACACGAAAACCGCCTCACGGCAGTTTTCCGGAGGTTGGCAGAGCACGGGTTAATAATTAACCCGGCGAAGTGTCAGTTTGGGGTGACGCAGATTGATTTTTTGGGCCATCGCGTCTCCCCAGAGGGGGCGGTCCCTCTACCTGACAAAGTAAGCGCAGTAACAAATTTTCCCCAGCCACAAACGGTCAAAGCGTTACAGGAGTTTTTGGGAATGGTAAATTTTTATAACCGTTTCCTCCCCCGCGCAGCGCAGCTCATGCAACCATTGTATGCTGCACTAAAAAAACAAAAACCCACAAATAAAATCGAATGGTCTCCGGAGCGAGAGCGCGCATTTTCCGAAGTCAAAACAGCCCTGGCAAACGCTGCGTTGTTAGCACATCCAGTCCCAGCGGCCCGCATGGCGCTCACTACTGACGCGTCAGATGTGGCCATAGGGGCGGTCGTGGAACAGTATGTAGCTGGAGCCTGGCAACCGCTCGCCTTTTTCAGTAAGACCCTGCGCGACAGCGAACGAAAATACAGCGCATTCGACAGGGAGTTGTTAGCTCTCCACTTGGCCATTCGCCACTTCCAGTTCTGGCTGGAAGGACGCCGTTTCACCGCGTTCGTTGACCACAAGCCGCTGACCTTCGCGATGGCCAAGATTTCAGAACCTTGGTCGGGCCGGCAGCAGAGACAGCTGGCCGCGATACCGACATCCAGCATGTGGCGGGTAAACTTAATGTAGTGGCGGACTGCCTCTCGCGCGCCGTGGGGGCTCCAGCCCGCGCGGAGGTAGATCCTGCAGCCATGGCCGCGGAGCAGGTTAGCGACGCGGAAGTGTGTGCGGCCCCGGTCCGCGCGGGGATAGATTATGCAGCCATGGCCGCGGAGCAGGTTAGCGACGCGGATGTGCGCGCGCTCCAGTCTGGACCAACAGGGTTAAGGCTGGAGAGCAGGGTGCTGCAAGACGGTATGCCCCCCCTAATTTACGATGTCTCCACTGGGCGGCCGCGTCCAGTGGTTCCAGCCGTGTGGCGCCGCCGCGTTTTTGACTCGATCCATTCTCTGGCGCACCCGGGAGCGCGCGCGTCGGTCAAAATGGTAGGAGAGAAATTTGTATGGCCGAGCCTGCGCAAACAAGTTAGAGAGTGGGCGGCAGCCTGTACGGCCTGTCAGCGGGCCAAGGTTCATAGACACACGAGAGCTCCCTTGGAGCCGTTTCACATCCCGGCTAAAAGGTTTGATTATGTCCACGTGGACCTCGTAGGCCCCCTCCCGCCCTCACAAGGGTGCACACATCTTCTGACAATGGTTGACCGCACCACGCGTTGGCCGGAAGTGGTCCCACTGTCATCAACCACAGCCAAGGAGGTGGCGCGCGCATTTTTAACAGCATGGGTAGCGCGTTTTGGAGTTCCGTCGGACATTACGTCTGAAAGAGGCCTGCAATTTGTTTCCGAACTTTGGTCAGCGATGGCCCGCAGCCTGGGGCAACGATCCACTGCACGACCGCGTACAACCCGCAGGCTAACGGGTTATGCGAACATTTTCACAGGTCATTGAAGGCGGCTCTCAGAGCGTCGCTTACGGATACAAATTGGGTGGACAAGCTACCATGGGTTTTATTGGGGTTGCGTTCTGCACCTAAAGAGGATTTAGAAGCCTCCCCAGCTGAGCTAGTTTTCGCACAGCCACTCCGGCTGCCCGGGGAATTTCTCCCAGATAATCCAGCACCAGAGTGCTCCCCGGCTCAGCGGTTACAGAATAGCACGGGCCCGAGCACACTACCTGGCCCCGTTCACCACAGTTTTCCGCGTGTTTTTGTGCCTAAGGCTTTAAAAAATGCAGAGTTTGTTTCTGTCAGACATGATGCCCATCGTCCGCCTTTACGCCCACCTTATGACGGACCATATAGAGTGCTGGAAACAGGGGATAAGCATTTTTTGCTAGATTTGGGGGGCAGAAAAGAAAGGATTGGAATTAACAGGCTCAAACCCGCTTTTGTGGCAGCTGACAAAGCTGTGCAGTTGGCGAAGGCTCCTCGGCGCGGCAGACCCCCTAGAGAGCATTCCCCAGAACACCCACAGAGGTTGACTAACAGTTCTCATCCCCAGGCAGCAGATCCACAGCTGGAAGACGCCGTGGAAGTGGTACAGCCTGCTTACAGCAGATATGGGAGAAGGTTGAGACATAAGCAGCACTTGGACTGATGTGTAGTGATTTTATTATGACATGCAATCTGGGGTATGTTGTTCCATCTTAGACGTTTGGTGGGGGGGTTATGTGGTGCACATATGTGGTTCCATATGCTTCACATGCTTATTACAGTATGCTTATTGTTTACTGCACGTCTCAGAGGAACAAAAGGTCTGAACCTCCTAGAGGTAACAGGAGGATGCGATGTCTGGCCTTTTGTAGGCAGAGAGACGGCCAGAGGGATTTTCTGACCACCAGGACTTCAGGGGGAAACAGAAGACCTGAAGGCGGGTGCATTGTTATTTGGGATGTAAAGACAATGTGACTGTTTGCTTTGATGTCCTGGAGTATAAAAGTACAGAGGTGGGGGCATGCCTTCCTCTTTTCTGTTTTTGGATGTTGGAGAATGTGATGGTGAATAAAACTGATCTTGAGTAATAAACTCAGCCTCATCTTTCCACATATCTCCACAGGGTAATGCCATTTCGAATCACACTCCATTCCAGAAGGTGGTGGTAATGCACCTACAAGCTGTTTGCCAACCGCCATTAAACATCAGAAGAAGATCGGCGCGGAGCCGTCTGATCTCCTTGGCCTTAGAGACTACGCGTGTCTTCGCTTCTCTCCAGAGATATCCCTCGCTTTCTGCCTACCCTCCTGGAAGGAGCCACACTCTTACTCCAAGTAAGCCATCCTGCTACTCACCTTTTCCTCGCTCATCCCCTGTGCACAGGCGAAGCGCCATGCGGTGGAATCTCATCTCCCTTGGCGGTGGACCTCCATCCTCAGCTGTACCGTGGCTACAGGCGCTGTCCTCCTAGCTGGAGCCTACGGGCCAACCTGAGCGCGTCACCACCTCAGCAAACGGTAAGCCCCTGTCATTCTCGCACGTTCCCACCTGGGCATCACTAACGCCTGCTGTCTCTGCTCTGTCCCTAGGGTTGCCAGGTTGCACGGTGCCCTGCTCACCCCCAGCTGTCACGTCATCACTGATTCACACACAAACACATGCACACACCATTTAACACAAAAGATAATTGTATCTCTTCTTGAGTCTGTCTGTTTACTGGATCTGTTAATCATGCCAGTTATTAACATAAATTCAGGTGTTGATTTCTTTAATTACTGAGAACTTTAAATCTTGGTGGGACAGTGGTTAGCACAGGTGTCTCACTGCAAGAAGGTTGTGGGTTCAAACCCACCCATCGCCAGTGGACAGCTTTTTGTTCTGTGTGTGTGGTTTCTCCAGGAAACGGGCGGGAAACATCTGTGCTGACCCGTCACACCCCAGCCACAAACTGTTTGAACTTCTATCTTCTGGTCGTCGTTACAGATCACTGAAGGTCAAAACCACCCGTCACAGGAACAGTTTCTTTCCTCAAGCCATCACTCTGACGAACTCCTAACATTCACCTAGTCCTACCTGTTGCTGTACACATGACTTTTCATCCATTCTTACATTGCACATAACTCTCACACTGCTTTTTACTTCATTCACATTATATCACTGAATCTGAGTTCACACTGAAATACTGTGTGACTGTATATTTTTTCATATATTTCTGCAAAGTGTGGATAGTCTGAGTAAATAACTGCATATATTCCTGTATATATTTGCATCCTTTTATAGAAACATGGACAGACTGTAATTTACTGTACATACTCTGTTGTCATTGAATCTTTATTTAAATCTTATTTAAATCTTCCACCTGAACAACGAGAGCAAGTTTTTAGCCAAAGTCAAATTCCTTGTATGTGTTGTGCATACTTGGCCAATAAAGCTGATTCTGATTTCACCAGATACTCCTGTTTCCTTCCACCGTTCAAAAACATGCATGTTAGGATAATTGGCATCAGCTTTGGGATAAATTGTCCTTCAGGGTGGGATCAAACCCATGACGTTCTTGCTACTGCTGCCACAGTGCTAACCACTGCACCACAAGCTGCCCCACTGATAGGTAACGTGAACATATTCACACATCATATAAACTGTGAAGAAAGTCCACATTTGCCTGGGTGAAACATTAGCTTCACTACATTAGCTAACACTGCGATGGACTGGCGATCTGTCCAGGGTGTACCCTGCCTCTAGCCCAAAGATGCTGGGATAGGCTTGAGCCCCACCATGACCCAAAAAGGATTAAGTGGTAGATGGATGGCTGAATGGACATTGGCTAACAGACTGAGTTAACTTCCAGCTACATAAAAAAGACTTTTGTCTACACTATCTGTGAAAAATCCACAGCTCTCCATCTCTGGTGAATGCCTTTTATTAAGTTTATCTTGTTAAAACAGATTGTGAGTAGAACTGTTGACTCTTTGCAATGGCGTCCCCAAAGGGTGGCAGGAGGTGGCAAGGCCTCCCTTCTCCCCTTTTTCACTTGTACCTACTCAGCTTGACACGGTGTGGTTGGTTTTCCATTTCAACCGAGTACCACCTTAAGTGGGTGGGGTTGGGTTCTTTACAGGAAGGTGGCCTGTTACCCCGTTATGTTCTTTACAGGCTGACGTTTTCACTGATAAATAATGTAAAAGATACTTAAAAATCACAAAACACTCACCATCTTCCCCGTGAGCAGCCATCAGCTCGGAGACCTCCTGGTATACTTTGATTTGGGGTTGCTCTGCTGCTGACAGGGCTGAAAAGTTCATAGATGTCAAATTGATTAAATGTAGTTTATTTTTCAAGCGCAGGGATCAAAGCGCTACAACACCGGTGGAAGGACTGTGCGCACCGATGGGAAGACGGTTGAAAAATACATTTGATAAAACTTGACCACTATATGAACTTTTCAGCCGCGGTGCCGGCGGAGCGTTTAGAAATTAAATAAAAAGGTCTCCAAGCTGATGGCTGCTCATGGGGATGATGGTGAGTGTTTTGTAACGGTGTTGATTTATGTGAAATTCAGACACTGAAAACATCTCATGATGCTGAACATAAACTACAAGAGATGGAGAATGATATTGATCCTGATAACCACTTCTTCAGTAATATTCATAATCAATGTGAATATTACACTGAAAAGCAATTCAAAAGTCAAGTGCAAGTACATGGTAAACTAGCAATAATGCACTTTAACAGCAGAAGTCTTAAAAACTTTCTTCAGATTCAGGACTATTTCAAACAGCTGGATAGAAAATTTACAGCTACAGCAGTCTCTGAAACTTGGCTCAAGAGCAGGCTTCTTTGATGGCAATAGTGGGATATCAGATGTTTCATATTAACAGATCTCAATAAAAGGGCGGTGGTGTTGCACTGTATATTGTATGTATTGTATTGTATGTAAATTTCCGGTTGGTTGGTTGGTTCCGGTTCCACCGGACCAGCGGCGCCACACGAGTCGGCTGCCCGTTGCAACAGCCTTTTTTTATCTTCCTTCTTCTTTCTACACCTTTCACTCTGTATATATATCACGGATGCACGGATCGCCCCGGGGATCTCCCGGGTCGGCGGACGGAGCCACTGTTTGCAGCGGGAGACGTTGCAGCGGGGAGGAGCTGGTGCTAGCTAGCACTTGGCCGCCGCCCGGTGCTAATGGGAAACTCGACATACCGGGAGCTGTAGCGAAAACGACGTGGGCGGCGGGCTGAAGTTTAGGCGGCGTGCAAGAAATATAAGACAGAATAATAAAGAGCGATGGCAAGAACCAAGCAGACCGCCCGTAACATCTACTGGAGGAAGAAGCCCCCCAGGAGGCAGCTAGCTACGAGGGCTGCTCGGAGAGGCGCTCCGGCCACCGGCGGAGTGAAGAGGCCTCGCCGTTACAGGCCCGTGCCTCTGAGAGAGATCCGTCACTACCAGAAATCCACGGAGCTGCTCATCCGTAAGCTGCCCGTCCAGCGCCTGGTGAGGGAGATCGCTCAGGACTTCAAGACCCACCTGCGCTTCCTGAGCTTCGCCGTCATGGCTCTGCAGGAGACCAGAGAGGCCTACCTGGTGGGTCTCTTCTTCGCCAAGAGGGTCCCCATCATGCCCAAAGACTTCCAGCTGGCCCGCCGCATCCGCGGAGAGAGAGCTTAGACTTTCTGCTGCACATTCACCAACCATAATGCTCTGCTCTGTGTGTCTATATATATATTTATAGTAATATGTACATATGTTTACTAGATGTTCTTGTTTTTTTTTCTTGCCTTCTGATTATTGCTCTGAGTGTTGCTATCCCTGTGCTGTTGCAATCCTGGAATTTCCCCATTGTGGGACTAATAAAGGCTTATCTTATCTTATCTTATCTTATATTGATGGCCTGTATAGGCGTAAACTTGTAAATGGAATGCCCTTTGTGCTACTAGGTATTCTAGAATGTGTTATTGTTGAGATTGGCCAAGATAAAACAAACAGTCTAATAGGTTGTATATATAGCATGCCAGGAACTTGCATCGAGACTTGAGAGATAAGTTAGTACAGCTGTACAATAATATAACTAATAAGAAAATGGTTGTAATCTGTGGAGACTTGATTTACTAAATCCATTTCAACAAAATACAACTACAGAGTTTAGATTTAGAAGACACTCCGCTGAGGTATGATGATGATCAAGACAGTCTGTTGGGGGCTTTGGATGAAATCTGATGTTCTGAGGATGATCCTGCGGTCTTAACAGACCATGAACAGCCCGGGGTCGACGTTGAGCGTCCAGCACCCCTTTGTCCAGCGGTCGCTCCACAGCAGAATAACAGCAGGCCTCCAGCGCAAAACCCAACCGTCTTCACAGGCCCGATCACCGGCATACAGCCCGTAGATGCCGCGTCTGAAAGCATTTTGTCGACCAGGGGCAAACAGCCAGCGCCGCCGAGAGACAGGCTACGGCACATGCTTCCAGTAAGCTTCTCCAAGTTTTAAAAAATCCTTTTTTTAAGCCGATATGATTGTTTTCCTACTTCAAAACAAACCATGCTGCCCTAAAATGTAAACTGGGGATAGCGTTACACTCCGATGATGTGGCAGGTCGCCATTGGCCCTCTCGCAACGTCTTGGGGTGATGATGTAAACGTCCCCGTGGGGGCATGCATTGGTGACTAGATTCAAGATTCAAAGGCTTTATTATCATGTGTACAGTTAAGAAATGCTACGTTTCCTGAGCAATGAAATTCTTACTTTGCTCTCCGAACAAATGCCAAGTTAAAGGTACAAAAACAACAATTCTAGTAGGTCATGACACACTAACACAGTAACTCAATCCTAGTACTGATGGATGCTAAGACACATACACCAACACACAGTTAGGCAGTATAGGAATGAAAATGAAGTCCCTGGATGACTAAAGTGATAGCGGTATATTGATATCAGAGATGATGTGAACCTGAGATGGCATGAACCTATGTACAGTGTGCAAATGAGCATTGTGCAACAAGCAGTGTATAATTAGAAATTGTTGATAATTAGCAGCAGAGATGATATGGAGATCAGACACGTGATACTATATCTACTGTACAGGTGAGCAGTGTGCAGATTTAGCAGCCGGTGTGTGAGTTCCTATATGCAAAGCTGTGTTACAGAGTTTTGGGGGTTGTTGTCTGTTCATGAGTCTGATGGCAGTGGGAAAGAAGGAGTTTTTCAGTCTGGTTGTCCGGTTTTCTGTCTGTACCTCCGGCCTGAGAGTAGAAGTGGGAACATTCTGTGCTGGGGGTGGGTGGGGTCCCGGAGGATGGCGTCCGCTCTCTTTTGGACTTTGCAGTGGTAGATGCTCTGCAGAGAGGGGCGTGGAGTCCTGACTAGTGCCATCTTGTGGCGATCTTGTGTTTTTAAACGGTGTAAACCGGGGTTTTTGTTTTTTTTTCAAATGTGAAATAAACTTATTTTACAGAATACGAACCGAGGTCCTTGACATCGACTGGTGGGGGTGGGAGCAGACCGAGGCGCCCTCATAAAAAGGCCACGTCTGTGAGACGTCCACCCAGCGGTATGTACTTACAGATCCGCACCCTTGTATCAATATTAAATGCCGCAAACCTCGTCATCATTTTGTACCTGCATCATTCACCCATAGACGCCGGTGCACCGGAGCATGGGACGCTGAGGAGGCGGGGGAGGAGGAGGACCACGTCCATGGCCGACAGGAGACGAGTGATTCAAGGTATGTATGATAAAAACTATTTAAAATGACCTTCTTGCTTTGAAGATAATTCACCGTCTCTAAGAATAAAAACTGAAATCTGTATTTTATTATTTTTAACATGTTTTTCATAATTAATTTTACATCAGCACTTTGGTCAACCGAGGTTTATTTTTATATAAATTTAAAAGAACTTCGGTCACCCACCAACTTGACTTGAAATAAAACATACTGTAACGTTGGGGCTGTGTGATGGGGGGGGCAGGGTTTTCCCCAGCATGCTTTGCAACAGATGACGTTATTGTGTGTGTATATTAAATGTTATTACTGAGTTATTATACTGCTGGGTCATTATAACTGTGTTATAATGACCCAGCAGTGTTTCATAGGCAGGATTAGGGCAAGATGTATCATGTGTGTGTAACCATGATTGAAACGGAGGTCTGGGAGAATGACCTCCCCTCCTGTCTGTGCTCAGTGTGTGTGTGAATAAAGCCTGTTCGTCACAACTATCTGCTTCTCTTCTTTGTGGAAACCCCGCATACGTCACAATACAGTATGTACATACAGAATCACCATGAGTAACGTTGCTGGTTTTTTTGTTCCACTTTGCAGAATTAAACCAAGCACCGAATCCGGCCGTCCCGTCTGCTCCAGAGATCCGGTCTGACAGCGCCCCTGAGGGAGCTCTTCAACGCTGTGTGTGTGGGACGAGAACCGGGGTGCAACAGCATCTAACCACCGTGTTATCACTCTGCCGGGTCATGCAGAGCTTCATGACCTCCGTCCTGACCATCTGTGAAAAAGTGTAATGTAATCTTTTTTCTCCTCTATATCCTGGGTATTGTGACAAAAAACTGTAAAGGCTATCATGAATGAAAAATCAGAATCAGACCATGTTGAATCCGGGGATGAGGGGGGACAAAGGCGGGCGGTACTAGAGTGGGTAGCCGACTATGATAACACGATGGAAGATTTAACCTAGTTACATCAGCCTCTAATTGGAACAAATGAAATGCAAAGGGCCGTGGATGATCCATCCATCCATCTTCTTCCACTTAATCCTTTTCGGGTCGTGGGAGGCTGGAGCCTATGCCAGTATCTTTGGGCAAGAGGCAGGGTACACCCTGGACAGATCGCCAGTCCATTGCAGGGCCAACGTAGAGAGACAGACAACCATTCACTCTCACAGTCATACATAAGGACAATTTAGAATCCCCAGTTTGAAGCCAATTAACATAACTTGCATGTTTTTGGGATGTGGGAGGAAACCAGAGAAATCCTGGAGTTAACCCCCACAGACACGGGGAGAACATGCAAACTCCACACAGATCACTGTTGGTCGGGGGCTGGGATCGAATCAGGATCCCCCAGCCAAGGATGAGTTGCTGTGCTGCCGCAGTGCTAACCACTGTGCCGCTGTGCTGCCCAGCCGTGGATGAATTACCTCATATTCCAGCACCCTTTCAGGTCGATTTACAGGATGGCACGAATGAAATAGGTGAAACAACACCCACAAGCAAAACATCACCAACAACGCACTTCATCATCTAGAACATATATTTGAGAATCAAAACAATCCACACCGCCCGCCCACAATTCAATCACTCGCAGACCCTTCAACCTCCACTGAACAGCTAGAGATTTCCCCATGACGCACAACAGGGTGTGGGGTTGAACTCTGGTGCTCATGACTGGGGTGCGGCATCCTCTAGGGATGGAGAAGTCAGAATATTCTCATCATTTAACACGGTGAGAATGATGCGTCGCTTACCCGCCCCTAGACAATGCGATGTGCCCAACATCGCAGACTTTTACAACGATGTGATGGGCATCCTCAGAGAATTGGCTGAGGATGCCCAATCACACGCGGAACGCAACAACGTAATCCAGCTAGAAATTGTCGGTGAAAACGCGAGAAGCAACATCGCCATTACAGCCGCCGCCGAGGGTAATATTTTATCGACTTTTGAGGGTTTGCTCGACCGGGTAGTGCAGTCGGGCAATAGCATAGACGCAGGTGAGGGTTTAGAATTAATCCTACAGGTGGCGCATAACCCCAGAGGTGGAGGTAAACGCAGGCTGGCGAAAATGTAGACTGTGAAATTATCGATTTAAAAAAAGACGTCATTTGTATGTTACGTGTAGCGAGAAGGATCATCTCTGTTTCGCTTCTGTTTCGGGGTGACTGTGGCGCAGGTGTAGTGTGACTGACTACTGATCAGAGGGTCATGGGTTCAATTCCCGCTCTGTCTGGAGTCTGCATGTCGAAGTGTCCTTGAGCAAGACACTGAACCCCCAGTTGCTCCTGGTGGCCAGGCTAGGGCCTGCATGTGTATGGCAGCCCTGCCGCCATCAGTGAGTGAATGTGTGCATGAATGGGTGGATAGCAGGATCTGTAAAGCGCTTTGGTCATCCAGAGATGAGAAAAAGCGCTATATACGTGAACGCCATTTACCATTTACTAGCTTGGCACACCTGATGAACCCCCATTCAGACAACTGCGCTTGTAAGGCTTTGGTAGGATGTTGCAAAATCAGGCGGGTCTGGGTGACCAGACACCTGTCACTTTTAGCGATATAGCTAAATTTGAACGATTGTAGGATGTAAAATCGTGGTTTTTCACACATCTCACAGTCACCCCCTCTTGCATTTTGAGACAGACTATAGTGGTCGTTCAAGACTTTTGTTTCTGTTCTTACTGCAAAACCATTACTACGGTCTAAAAAAATCTCAAAGCTTTCACAGGTACGGCATCCGTTTGTAACTACTGTTACAAGGGTTTTAATAACCCGTATTTGCACTTTTGTAAAAGTTACTGTCAGGTTTGCAACGATCCCGTCTGCCCTACGGAAGAGCTCAGGCCTGTAGAATATTTAGACTGTCACAGAAAGTGTTGCTCTCTGGCCTGTTATGCTAGACACAAAAGGCGCTTTTCCACTTGGGTCAGTTTGGCACAGTTTGGTACGGTTTGGCACCCTTTGTCCGCTTTTCCATTAGGCACCCGATGTCCTAACAGTTCCGTTATTTTGGAACTATGCCAATTTTATTGGCACCATTTCAGAGCTGGTCCGAAGCGTACCGGCACTGTTACGTCACTCATTGCTGGCCACTGATTGGTCCAGGCGTAGCGTCATGAGAGTGGGCGTTACGCTGACTTTCCAGAATCACTGGCTGGCCGCCATTTGCAATTTTTCATCCGTGAGCCCGCGGACAAGTGATATTATAAACAACAACGATAGAATGGCTGAACAGAAATCAGCAGAAATCAACACAGCGGTCCAGCAGAGTTTCCTGTGCATTTCGGCTGATGAGAGAATGCAGAGGGAAGTAGACTGAGCTTGCAGTGGGGAGCACAAGCAGACGCACTAGAAAATAGATGGAGACGCACCGGGAATTAGACCCAGCCACCCGAATTGAATTGAATGTACAGCCGCGACGTACCCAACTTCAGCAGTTGAAGCCGTGATATTGTGATATACAGGACGGTGAGTGATGTGATATTCATGTTTTACGTTATTTTTTCCAGCAGTGGAAAGTTCACTTAGGACAGACGAAAACTTAATCGTGTTTAAACGATGACGTAGCTCAATGCTATGTCCGTCCTAGTATGCTGCTTTTTTGTGTTGACAATATCTGATGAAGTAAGCTAGTTGTAATCCTGGTTGAAAAGGTGTTTTTTTTTTTTTTTTTTACATGTTGCACTTTCGTGCTGTGCATGTACTTAATTTGTGTGTATTTCATTGTAGAGTCCAAACAGGATCTCCTCGGAATGGCGACGTTTTGACACCAATGTATTGTGACAGGTAAACAACACATCATATTTATAGTCAAATCTTTTGCTTTTTAAGTTAAAGTATAGGTAAAATGCCAGATTTAAAGTAGCACAATTTCCACTTAATATGAAAGGGACTGAATTGAGATTTATTTGTGTGAATATTAACTACAGATTAATTGAAAATGAATGGCACATCCAATAGTAGCCACCATAAAATAAACCGCTTGTTTATTTATTTTTATCAGATCATTTCTGTGATCGTTTATGAGTTATAGTCATAATAGTGTATCTTGCACTTTGGGGAATGGGAGTTGTTCAGTCACCATTAGAATTTAGTTAATATGTGTAGTCTATAGTATTTCATCTTTAAACTCATCCAGTAAAAGAACACATTATAAATATTTGAGACCCACTGTAGTGCTTCCTTTTATATTTTAGCAATACAAGCACAAAACACCACCCACACTTGAAACCAGGGCGACACAGCTGTGGCTAAACTTTATTGATAACGTTATTTTGTTGATAACGTTATTTCACACCATCACAACAACTCCGTATCTAAAGTGTCTAATTTCAGTGTAAATGGTGTGGAGATTGAAAGGGTATCCAAAATTAAAATCCTTGGCATAATAATCAATAAAAAACTGTGTTGGAAGTCACATTAATTATATTAAAGGTAAAATATGCAAATCAATCGCAATACTGCACAGAGTGAAATATTTGCTGAATCAACCCACACTATAGACTTTGTGTCATTCATTAATACTCCCATACATCGACATCCATCCATCCATCTTCTACCGCTTTCCCGGAGGTCCAGGTCGCAGAGGCAGCAGTTCAAGCAGAGAAGCCCAGACTTCCCTCTCCCCAGCCACCTGCTCCAGCTCTTCAGAGGATACCCATACCCACACATGACGTATTGTACTGAAGTATGGGGAAACACATATAAAACATATATCCAGTCTTTATGCTTCAGAAGAGAGCTATTAGAATAATAAACAAAGCTGCTTACAGGGAACCAACAAACCCACTTTTTCTTAAATTAAAAGCTCTCATGTTGAAAGATCTGGTTGCCTTTAAAACTGCAGTAATAATGTTGTAAAGTGAAGAATCTATCACTGCCCGCAAATATCCAAAAGTTGTTCCAAATAAGGGAGAAACAATATCATTTCAGAGGAACATGTATATTTCAAAAACCTTCAGTGAGAACTACCACCAAGCAACACTGTGTTTCAGTGCAAGGAGTCAGACTGTGGAACGCTTTTGGACCTGAATTAAAATCATGTACAACGCTTGGACAATTTAAACAAAAACTAAAGTAAGAAATACTCCAAACATACACACATGGACAAAATTGTTGGTACCCCTCTGTTAATGAAAGAAAAACCCACAATGGTCACAGCACAGTGACTACTTGTCACCCTTTAAATAGGCCGATTGACTGATTACAAGTTTGTAGACACCTGTGATGTTAATTAGAGGACACATCTTGGTTGAACATGTCCCTATGGTCACATTATTTTCAATCTTTTCTAGGGGTACCATCATTTTTTTCCAGGCCTGTTTCATGAATTTGTTTTTTAAAGTAATTCTGTTGAACCACAATTCAAAAGCATTGTCTGATTGTCATTGGTTAATTTTCATGGAATTTTTATTTATTACCACTTTTGTCAGATTCAAGTTATTTCTGTGACCATTGTGGGTTTTTCTTTCATTAACAGAGGGGTACCAACAATTTTGTCCATGTCTGTATATACAAAACGACATGTAAAATCACATAAGGATTTGTCATGCGGTGATCCTCGCGGATCACCATGAGACGCCAAGAGTCCACCAGTGAGTTTTTGCGATGGTGTTTTATTCATACAAGACAAGACAGGACAAGGCAATGCGCCGTTCTCGGCACAAACACACACAAACTAATACTTGGGCTCGCAGGGCTGCCCCCAGCCACTACGAGCTAAACTGTGACATAACTAGGGAACACGAACCTGACATGAAGGTCTCACGAAGCTCAGACAAAGCTTGACGAGGTGTAGACCGTAACTTGACAAGACGTTGACAAAGTGACAATACTGACGAGATGTTGACCAATACTCCTGTGACATTACCGTCGCCAACACCCGCTTTTAAAGGCGAACACTATCGAGCAGTAGTGATGCACAGCTGACCAGCCTTGACAGGCGGAAGCCCAACCGAGCACCTTCATAATAAGGACTGAAGAGATTCTGCAGGAGATCGTCACTTCCTTGTGGTAACGTATCGTCACTTCCTGTTTTGCTGTCTGCCTGTGTGGTTTGCTCTCCAGCCACTAGCTAGCCACTAGCTATGGCTACTACCTCTCTTTCCTCTCCTCCTCTGGTGTGCTCTCTCTGTCAGATGTTTAGCTACACCTCTGCCTCTTTTAGTGATAACGGTAAATGTAATAAATGTTGTCTTTTTGAGGCGCTCGAGGCGAGGTTGTCTGATTTGAAATCCCGGCTCCGCTGCATTGAAACACCGTCTGCGCCAGTTAATCTTGATGGACGCCCATTAGCTGCAGCGGAGCTAGCTAGCTTAGGTCCCACTGTCAGCGGTTCCCCGGCTCTCCTCAGCAGCGAGGAGACTGGGTGGGTGACGGTGAGAAGGAAGCCTAGTCGCAAAGCCCCGGTTCACCACCAACCTGTTCACGTTTCTAATCGTTTTTCCCCGCTCAGTGACACACCCGCTGAGGAAAAAACTCTGATCATTGGCGACTCTGTAGTCAGAAACGTGAACCTAGAGACTCCAGCGGCCATAGTCCAATGTATTCCTGGGGCCAGAGCAGGCGACATCGAGTCAAATTTGAGAATGCTGGCTAAAAGTAACTGTAAATACTCCACAATTGTTATTCACGCCGGCATTAATGACATCCGTCTCCGGCAGTCGGAAGTCACGAAACTTAATATAGAATCGGTGTGTGAGTTTGCCAAAACGATGTCTGCCACTGTAGTATTCTCTGGGCCCCTCCCCAATCTGACCAGTGATGACATGTTTAGTCGCTCGTCATCCTTGAACCGCTGGCTGTCTGTGTGGTGTCCTAAAAATGACGTGGGCTACATTGACAATTGGAGCTCTTTTTGGGGAAAACCTGGTCTTATGAGACGAGACAGCATTCATCCCACTTTGGATGGTGCTTCTCATTTATCTAACAATCTGGCATCTTTTTTATCCAAATTTCCAAAACCGTGACTACTCAGAGTTGGGACCAGGAAGCAGAGTCGCAGTCTTACACGCCTCTCTGCAGCTCCTCTTCATCCGCCACCCCTCAGCTTAGCCCCTGTCTTCCCCATCAGAGAATCGTTGTCTGCTCCCTCCAAAGTAAATAAAAATATAATGTATAAGCGTCCCAAAGTGATAAAGCAAAATATTGGTAAAACTCAAATTAAACATAAAGCCTCTAAATTGAATGATTTGGCCTCTGTTCCTCCTCATAATTTAAAAATTAAGATAAGATAAGATAAGATAAGCCTTTATTAGTCCCACAATGGGGAAATTCCAGGATTGCAACAGCACAGGAATAGCAACACTCAGAGCAACAATCAGAAGGCAAGAAAAAAACAAGAGCAGCGAGTATACATATGTACATATAAACATAAATATATTAACACTGTACCTTTTGAGTTTGTTGGTGTTTAAGGGTCAATTTGACCTAAAGGGAGTGATAAAAATATAAATAAATTGATAAATAAAAAGTTGCAATGCTTCTTCCAACATTATTTTTTTTCTTGCAGCATTTCTCATCTCCTCCAGCCTGTTGCTTTTCCTGTATGGCCACTTCAGTACTGAATATACGTACGTGTGTATGTATATAAGATAAGATAAGATAAGATAAGCCTTTATTAGTCCCACAACGGGGAAATTCCAGGATTGCAACAGCACAGGGATAGCAACACTCAGAGCAACAATCAGAAGGCAAGAAAAAAAAAAACCAAGCAAGCAAGAGCAGCTAATATACATATGTACATATTACTATAAAATATATATATACACACACACACACAGACACACAGTGCAGAGCATTGTAGCTGGATGGAATAAATATATGAATATACACTCACCGGCCACTTTATTAGGTACACCTGTCCAACTGCTCGTTAACACTTAATTTCTAATCAGCCAATCACATGGCGGCAACTCAGTGCATTTAGACATGGTCAAGACAATCTCCTGCAGTTCAAACCGAGCATCAGTATGGGGAAGAAAGGTGATTTGAGTGACTTTGAACGTGGCATGGTTGTTGGTGCCAGAAGGGCTGGTCTGAGTATTTCAGAAACTGCTGATCTACTGGGATTTTCACGCACAACCATCTCTAGGGTTTACAGAGAATGGTCCGAAAAAGAAAAAATATCCAGTGAGCGGCAGTTCTGTGGGCGGAAATGCCTTGTTGATGCCAGAGGTCAGAGGAGAATGGCCAGACTGGTTCGAGCTGATAGAAAGGCAACAGTGACTCAAATAACCACCCGTTACAACCAAGGTAGGCAGAAGAGCATCTCTGAACGCACAGTACGTCGAACTTTGAGGCAGATGGGCTACAGCAGCAGAAGACCACGCCGGGTGCCACTCCTTTCAGCTAAGAACAGGAAACTGAGGCTACAATTTGCACAAGCTCATCGAAATTGGACAATAGAAGATTGGAAAAACGTTGCCTGGTCTGATGAGTCTCGATTTCTGCTGCGACATTCGGATGGTAGGGTCAGAATTTGGCGTCAACAACATGAAAGCATGGATCCATCCTGCCTTGTATCAATGGTTCAGGCTGGTGGTGGTGGTGTAATGGTGTGGGGAATATTTTCTTGGCACTCTTTGGGCCCCTTGGTACCAATTGAGCATCGTTGCAACGCTACAGCCTACCTGAGTATTGTTGCTGACCATGTCCATCCCTTTATGACCACAATGTACCCAACTTCTGATGGCTACTTTCAGCAGGATAATGCGCCATGTCATAAAGCTGGAATCATCTCAGACTGGTTTCTTGAACATGACAATGAGTTCACTGTACTCAAATGGCCTCCACTGTCACCAGATCTCAATCCAATAGAGCATCTTTGGGATGTGGTGGAACGGGAGATTCGCATCATGGATGTGCAGCCGACAAATCTGCGCCAACTGTGTGATGCCATCATGTCAATATGGACCAAACTCTCTGAGGAATGCTTCCAGCACCTTGTTGAATCTATGCCACGAAGAATTGAGGCAGTTCTGAAGGCAAAAGGGGGTCCAACCCGTTACTAGCATGGTGTACCTAATAAAGTGGCCGGTGAGTGTATGAACACACAGTGCAGAGCATTGTAGCTAGGTGGAATAAATATGCAAGTATATAAACACACACAGTGCGGAGATGTTAAAATAAGACACGGCGTCTGGAGTTTTAATGGAAGTTTATTGATCAAATCATCGCCATCACGGAGCTCACCCCAGCTGCTGTATAAGCATGCTGGAGCGAAGCTCTCAGGCTCTCATGAGCTGTAGTCAGAAGCAGAAAGAGAGTGAACATATGAATTCAGCCACTTAAATACCCAGCAACGGACAATACATCAAAGGCATTTTATCATCAAAGGAAATGCATTCAGACATGTGACATTTGTACCACAATGCGAGCAGGAAGCATGAATGTTTGCATTTGCGTCATACATATCCACAGGATGCTGGTGCCTGAACTAAGCACAGGAAGGCTGCCTATTGATCTCAACACACACATCTCACTGTCCTGTTAATTGCTCTAGTCGAGCACTGTGTTTGTCCGTGGCTGCTGTGGGGGGGTACCCCATACAGCCCCCCCCCAGAGGGCTTAGCGGGGAGCTGAGACCTCGGTAGTCCCGCGTTGGTGGCGAGCTGCGGGGAAAGTCTGTGCCGGGGAAGGGAGGAGTGTGGGGGTAGCAAGTGGCGGGGGATGTCCATGGCTGTGGGAAGAAAAGTTAGTCTCTGATTCCTCTCGCGATTCAGTCCGGCAATGTGGTTTATTAAATATTAGGTCTCTAACTCCCAAGTCTCTGTTAGTCCATGATCTGTTAATTGATCATCAGATTGATTTAATTTCCCTTACAGAGACTTGGTTAGGGCAAGAGGATTATGTTGGTTTAAATGAATCAACTCCCTCTGGTTATTTAAACTGTCAAAATCCCAGAAGTTCTGGTCGTGGAGGAGGAGTAGCAACAATTTACCATTCCAAATTACTAGTTAATGTAAAGCAAAAAACATGTTATAATTCCTTTGAGGGCCTGGTCCTCAGTGTTGGGCACTTTAGCAACTTCAGGTTAAACCCAATTTTATTTGCCATAGTTTATCGTCCCTCATCAACCTATTCAGAATTTTTATCCGAATTTGCTGATTTCTTAGCTGATTTAGTGCTGAAATCTGATAGAATAATTATAGTAGGGGACTTTAATATACATGTGGATGTAGATAGTGACTGCCTTAATGTGGCTTTTAATTCAATATTAGACTCAATTGGGTTTTCTCAGAAAGTAGGAAATTCTACTCATTACCTCCACCATACATTGGACCTTGTTCTGACATATGGCATAGAAATAGAAAATCTTGTAGTGTCTCCTCATAACCCTGTACTGTCAGACCATTGTCTGT
Organism: Pholidichthys leucotaenia; assembly: GCA_020510985.1. Taxonomy (NCBI): domain Eukaryota; kingdom Metazoa; phylum Chordata; class Actinopteri; order Cichliformes; family Pholidichthyidae; genus Pholidichthys; species Pholidichthys leucotaenia. Next base: position 230,248,300 of record CM035844.1, read on the forward strand.
TAACCTTTGATTTTACTATTTCTGACTATTTGGCTCCTAAAGAAAAATATTATCACAGTAGATGCCTCTCAGATGATGCTGTTTCCAAATTTATGCAGATTGTTTCCTCTATGCCATGTGTCAACACAACGGAAATAAGCTATAGACAGCTTGCTCCTTCTGTAATTGATAACATGGTGGATAGTGTTTCAGCTTCTCTGCATCAGGCTCTAGACTTGGTGGCCCCCTTAAAAAAGAAAAAGTCTAATCAGAGATTTTTAACTCCTTGGTTCAACACAGAAACTCGTAGCTTAAAACAGAAGACTCGTCAATTAGAAAGAAAATGGCGCTCTACTAATTTAGATGAAATCTATTTAGCTTGGAGAAATCATCTTTTAATTTATAAAAAATCTCTTTGAAAAGCTAGAACGAGTTATTACTCTGCATTAATAGAAGAGAACAAGAATAATCCCAGGTTTCTTTTCAGTACTGTAGCCAGGTTGACAAAGAGTCAGGACTCTGTCAATCCTAGCATCCCCTTAGAGCTTACTAGTCAGGACTTTATGAACTTTTTCAATAATAAAATTTCATCCATCAGAGATAAAATCAATCAGATTCTTCCCACAGTTAACTTAAATACTGTAACTACTACAACTCCTTCTATTGATGTCTGTCTTGATGAGTTTACTCCAATCGACCTTTGTGAGTTAGACAAAATAGTTTCCTCATCCAAACCTTCAACTTGTCTTTTAGACCCTATTCCTACCAGGTTATTTAAAGAAGTCTTCCTACTTATTGGTAGCTTTATTCTTCATATAATCAATTCTTCATTAACTTTAGGCCATGTACCGCAGGCTTTTAAAACGGCTGTAATTAAACCCTTACTCAAAAAGCCAACGCTAGATCCAGGAGCTTTAGCTAACTATAGACCAATCTCTAATCTCCGTTTCATTTCAAAAATCTTAGAAAGAGTTGTTGCTACGCAATTATTTGACCACCTGCAGGGAAATGGTTTACTTGAAGAGTTTCAATCTGGGTTTAGAATCCATCATAGTACTGAAACAGCCTTAGCGAAGGTCACTAACGACCTCCTCACTGCATCTGATAATGGACTAGTTTCTGTACTTGTCCTTTTAGATCTTAGTGCAGCTTTTGATACTATTGATCATAATATTCTACTTGATAGATTAGAACACTATGTTGGACTTAATGGAACTTCGTTGCAGTGGTTTAGATCTTATTTATCTGATAGGTTCCAGTTTGTTCATGTAAATGATGAGTTTTCTTTCAGCTCAAAGCTTAGTCATGGAGTTCCACAGGGATCTGTGCTAGGCCCTACTCTTTTTAGTTTATATATGCTTCCGTTAGGCAACATTATTAGAAAGCACTGTATACATTTTCATTGTTATGCAGATGACACACAATTATACCTGTCAATGAAGCCAGATGATACTAATCAATTAGCCAAGTTAGAAGCCTGTCTTAAGGAAATCAAAGCTTGGATGACTTGTAATTTCCTGCTATTAAATTCAGATAAGACTGAAGTCATTCTTGTTGGTCCAAAAAACCTTAGAAATTCCTTTCCAAATCAAACTTTCAGTTTGGATGCAGTTACTCTTTCTCTTAATAGCTCTGTGAGGAACCTTGGAGTTATTTTTGATCAGGATTTGTCCTTCAATTCACATATTAAATTTGTTTCTAAGACTGCCTTCTATCATTTGCGTAATATTGCCAAGATTAGGAGCATCTTGTCTCAGAGTGATGCTGAGAAGCTGATCCACGCTTTTGTTAGCTCGAGATTAGATTATTGTAATTCTTTATTATCAGGCTGTCCTAAAACATCTTTAAAAAGTCTTCAGCTGATCCAAAATGCTGCAGCAAGAGTTTTAACAGGTACTAGAAAGAGAGATCATATCTCTCCGGTTCTGGCCTCCCTTCATTGGCTTCCCATAGAGTTTAGAATTAAGTTTAAAATCCTTCTTCTTACTTACAAAGCTCTAAACAATCAGGCTCCTTTTTATTTAAAAGATCTGATACTACCGTATCATCCTAACAGAGCACTACGCTCCCAAAATGCAGGATTACTTGTAATACCTAGAATCTCCAAAAGTACAATGGGAGGCAGAGCCTTCAGTTATCAAGCTCCTCTCCTGTGGAATCAGCTGCCAATCTGGATTCGGGAGTCAGACTCGATCTCTGTTTTTAAGAATAGGGCTAAAACCTACCTTTTTGATATAGCCTACAATTAGGGAGGGATCATGTGTTTCTGAACCCTCCCTTAGTTATGCTGCTAATAGGTTTAGTCAGCCGGGGGACCTCCAGTAATGCACTGGGCCTCACTCCTTTCCTCACTCTCTATGAAATATTTTTTTTTTTTTTGCTGGTCATTAACATTTGTTTGTTCTCTCCCATAGATTGAGTCCCCATCGTGCTGTTTGCTCTCTACATGTCTGTTCTTTTCTTCTTCTCTATCCCCTCACCCCCCAGCCAGTCGCAGCAGATGACTGCCCCTCCCTGAGCCTGGTTCTGCTGGAGGTTTCTTCCTGTTAAAAGGGAGTTTTTCCTCTCCACCGTCGCCAAGTGCTTGCTCACAGGGGATCGCCTGATTGCTGGGGTCTTTCTGCAACTGTGGGGGTCCCCCCTACAGTTGCTAGTGCTATGAGATGACTGTTGTTGTGAAATGGCGCTATATAAATAAAGTTGAATTGAAATAAATAAAGTTGAATTGAATAAGGGCCTGGTGAGGCCAGAATACAACCCACAGCTGTCAAGGCCGGCAGCGAGTTGAACTTAGCCCGAGCGCGATCAGAACCGGCGCTCGGGTCGTAACAGTACCCTTCCTCTACGGGCGGGCTCACAATGCCCCAAGAACCCACCCTGCCCCTCCCACCCCCCAGGGTGGGTAGCCGGGGGTAGGAACGGAGGGAGAGAGACCAAACCCAAAGACAAAACAGAGACAGGGAAAAAAACATACAGGACAATGACAAGAGCAACTACTCGGACAAAATCGAAAAATACACATGGAGGAAACAAAAAAAAAAAACAGACTACCAGATCAGAAATACCAAACGCAAGGCTATGACAACATACCAAATATTCAAAACAGGGCAATGACCAGAAAAATTACTCAGATTAACTCAAGAAAATGCACATGGGGAAGAACAAAGGACCAGAACTACAGAGTCAGAAAAACTAAATACAGGACTATGACAAAATACCAAGTGTTCAAATCAGAAAAAATACTCAGGGGAAAATAAGGCAACATTAGAACATAACACAATTTGCCAAAAATCCCCAACTAGGTTACAGAGAACACAGGACAGTACGAGAGAAAAAAAAAAAAGTCTTGACCCACATGTTACACAAGAAAAATGACTTCCCACCCATGTGAATTCTCATGAGAGTTTCCGAAAAACCCAAATACAGAAAACAGAGCATTACTCGCTCATACCTGACTATACACAATATAACCTAAGGCAACTGCAAGGCATGAAACACGAAATACATAGAACAACCAGGACGAAGAAAACAAAACAAAACAAACACTGACGGATAAACCCAGAGACCACTACCCCCCCGACAGTTTATGCTGACCGGCAGAGACCAAGTGCCACAGGAACAGTACAGGTGGTCTCCCCGCGTCCAACAGCCGGCGGGTGGTCACAGGAGGCGGAACATGACCAGGCGGCTCACCAGAGTCCAATGCCCAGCACGTCCGCTCCTCCGGTGGTCGAACCAGGTCGCCCGAAGGCACACACAACAGGTCGGGTGGCTGACCCGAGGTGCCGAACCGGCGAAACAGTTCCTCCGGCGGCTGACCCGTGACCCTCAGCCACCAGTCCTGGGGAACAACAACCCGCGGCGGCCTCCCTGACGAGGACAAAACTCGGGAGATCCAGGCCGAGCGAACAGGAGCCCCCACGGCCCCCGGCGATGATGCACAGGGGCGGTGACTCTGAGGGAACGGATGAGCAGGGCGAGCCTGAAATCCGCTCGACGGAGATAGGTCTGCAGCTCCTCCTCCATCCGTGGACCACGCTAGCACTGCATCTCCGCTGGACCCCGATGAGGTCCCAGCTACACCCATGTCGGGCCTCGATTGGGCCAGAACCGCTCCCGCAGTGGACCCCGATCGAGCTTCTGGTGCACCCACGTTGGACCCCGATTGGGCCAGATCCGCACCCGCGGTGGTCCCCGATTGGGCCTCCGACGCGCCCACGTCGGACCCCGATTGGGCCAGAACCGCACCCGCGGTGGACCCCGATTGAGCCTCTGGTGCACCCACGTTGGACCCCGATTGGGCCGGAACTGTACCCGCGGTGGACCCCGATTGGGCCTCCGGTGCACCCACGTCGGACCCCGATTGGGCCACAGCAGCCTCCACGACGGAACCCGACTGGGTCGGTGCAGCTCCGCTGACGATCTCCACCCCCGAACCTGGGACCTCCAACTCAGTGACTCCGATCCGTTCCATGCCGGCGACACTACAACAAAGCTCAGGGACAGGAAAGCCGGGATCAGAATCACCGGTAGCAACGGAACCCAGCGAGACGAGCTCGGGCGCAGCAAACAGCTGCTCCTCACTCGCCTCCCCGAGAGGCAGGCAAAAATGCCCCAAAACAGTGGACAGAGACAAAAGAGGGAGCACTTGCCTGCACTCGAGTTCCGTTGCCACCCAGGACTCCGACGATCCAGGTTCAGGGTGGCGACTCTCGTCAGCTGGCTCGGACTTAGCTGCATCAGGCTCCGCAGCTGGCAAGATGTCATCTGCAGCCTGAGGTTCCTCCCACGCTGCTGTCCACGCCGATGACCCGTATGGCGTTGGGGGCAGGGGACCCTCGACCCACTGGCTCAGACCGCTCTGGCGAGGAGACCCGGGGACGCTTCTTCGTCGGCTCAGGCTCCGGGCCGCAGTCCGCTCTTCTCCTCCATCCAAGACGTGACTGCAGGGCTGGATCTAGGCTTTCCAGCACTGCAGGGGCCCTCTTCATCCGACGACGCTGGCCTGGCGTCGCAGAACGCTCGACAGGGGAGAACACAGAGGCAGCAGGTTTAATAATTTTTTCCACAGCAGGTGGAGGAAGCTTGGGGGGCTGCGAACCCCGAACTCCGCCCCCAGGAGTCAGACAAGGCAGATCATTATTAAGATGTGACAAATAATAGTGCACTTGCCTTCCTCTCAGGGCTGAGATGGTTCCTGCTGTAGGGGACGTTGTTCCTCCCCTTCCCCGCTGGATGGCGACAGAAGGCCCCCTGGAAAGACGAGGTGGAGCCGCTCTCAGTGGTTCACTGACGGGATTTGCCGGCAGCGAGTCCAGCCAGGGATTCTGCTGAGGGTTGCCTGCACCGTTGCGCCGACGTCGTCGTCGGCCCCCAGACGGCGTGCACTCCTGGGCCAGCTCCGAGACGGGAATGGGACTCCAACGCGGGGAGCGAGGATGCCTCCTCCTCTGCTTCCTGCTCTCTTCCTCCTCCAGCCCACGAAGTATCTCGCGCTGCACAGCGAGTTCCTCCCTCCTCATTATCACCTCCGGGTGATCATCATAAACGAGGGGGAGGTCACCCAGGAATTCCTCAGCGCAGTTCAGATGCCAGCGCATGTCGCTGGAGGTGTCGTCGAAAGTAGCGGCGAGGAGCGCCCCGTCGGTGTACTCCAGCGCGCTCGCTAGCTCCTTGCCCAGGCGCCGACTGCGGCCCCTGGATGACGGCATCTTCCCAGACGTTGACACCCAAACAGGAAAGAACAACAGTCTAATTAAGGCACAAACTCACGGTGAAAAGGCGTCTCGGTGTGGTGTCTCCGTTCAGACGTCCTGGCAGGAGTATACTGTCATGCGGTGATCCTCGCGGATCACCATGAGACACCAAGAGTCCACCAGTGAGTTTTTGCGATGATGTTTTATTCATACAAGACAAGACAGGACAAGGCAGTGCGCCGTTCTCGGCACAAACACACACAAACTAATACTTGGGCTCGCAGGGCTGCCCCCAGCCACTACGAGCTAAACTGTGACATAACTAGGGAACACGAACCTGACATGAAGGTCTCATGAAGCTCAGACAAAGCTTGACGAGGTGTAGACCGTAACTTGACAAGACGTTGACAAAGTGACAATACTGACGAGATGTTGACTAATACTCCTGCGTCATTACCGTCGCCAGCGCTCGCTTTAAAGGCGAACACTAATGAGCAGTAATGACGCACAGCTGACCAGCCTTGACAGGCGGAAGCCCCACCGAGCATCTTCACAATAAGAGCCCGGTGAGGCCAGAATACAACCCACAGCTGTCAAGGCCGGCAGCGAGTTGAACTTAGCCCGAGCGCGATCAGAACCGGCGCTCGGGTCGTAACAGGATTATCATATCCAGTCTGTGTTGTGCTGTTGCTTAGTTTTTGTCATGATTTGTCTTGGCTTTGTTCTGATTTGTAATCACTCTTATTTTATTTTTGAATTCTTAGATGGAACATGGGTGGGAAATATAAGCTGCGGCTTCAGCCATCACCCATTTCGGATAAGTTATGTTGAATTGCATAATCAGAGGAGTTGTTGTTTAATTTGACCTTATTGGATTTTTTCCCCTTTGTTCTATTATTCTGTTCCTTTCTTTTAATCTAATCTATCTGAAATAAAGATTCATTCATTTCTCAAATATGTTTTAAACTTGCTTTAATTATCCACCACCCATTTCTGTCTTTCCTCTAGGCAAGGGGAAAACGATCCACCCAAACCAGACCTTGCCTCACTATTTACAGAGATGCAGGCTGAAGATCTGCTGAACCAGGACCAGTACGAGGGGCCGATCCAGTTGCTTCTCAGTGAGGCAGCATGGCCGGCGTGTGTGACCCATTCCAGTTTCTTTTTTTTTTACAGTTTGAATTTTGCACATTCTAAATAATCTGTAATTTGCTGCTGATTGGAATAAACAATTTCGTGATTTATGTGTTTGCATCATGATTTTCTATTTTGTCTCTTCAGACACCGGTGGGAAAAGAGTCAACAGTACGAACCATTTATCAGTGACTTTGAAAATAATGGCTCATTTTTAAGAAAAGTAACCAACACAATTATTTGCTGAAGACTGTAAAACAAAATAGAGACATCTGCAAAAGTACAAAGGTTTATTGTCAAAGTTCTCAGGGCAATACTACATGAATACAAGTATAGTTCACTGTTGATGCAGAGAATATACTGTATATTTATACAGTATCTACATGTAGTCAGCAATACTCAGTATGATATGTTTCCAGTTAATCCACGTATTTCTCCATGTAACCTTGTGACTGCATTATTTTAATTACTTTTAATCCTAGATCCCTTTGTTTTGGCTTAAAATGCATCATAATTGTTAAATATCTCTTATGCCTAACTCAGTACTGTTTACCTGTTGAAATATACTGTATATTTAACAGCTCATATACTACAATATGGCACCTGATCCATGTTTTGCCACAACACCATTGGCTGGAGCAGGTAAATTCCATGATGTGTCAATAGTCTGTCCATGACTTTGACACAGATCAGAAGCTAAACATTTCTACAGACATTATAGCCACTTGGCGTTCGTGAAGTTGGGGTCACATCACTGTGCTGAACGTTCACGCCGACCGTTTGAAGCAATATTTTTGCCACAAGAGAGCCATCTGAAACACACACACACACACACACACACACACAGAGAATACATATTTTAGGACCTAATATCGATAACTTGCCGACATTACAATGTTGTACGGCGGACTTAAAAGCAAAGTAGTATTAGCAATCATTAGCTTACCGTCATATGTAATGTAGTTCGCATCCTCATGTCTTGTAAATGTTCCAGTACTTTTCCAGAGTGCGTCATATTGCGGGTTTGCCTTCCGTTCTCCATTTTTGTCTTTATTCTGGCAAAAACAGCCAGAGAACGCAGACGCCTCGTATCCTGCCAACTTGTGTTTTGCGTAACGTTACGCTTGATTTACGCCAGTTACGCTTGTTTTACGTAGCGGGAGGGAGAGGGTTGTGCCGCCTCCCTGTAACTATTTCCCACCCACTTCAAATGGGACCTAGTGCAGTGGAAAAACAAAGCGGGCCGAACTGTACTGTCCCGTCCCGTACCAAACCGTGCCAAACTGACCCAAGTGGAAAAGCGCCTAAAGAGGCCAAACAAGGTGCTGTAACCACACCCTACAGGAGTATCTGTGATATGATAAAAAAAAAAAATGTCCCCGCTGCAACTTTTACTATACTGCTCAAAAAAATAAAGGGAACACTTTGAAAACACATCAGATTTTAATGGGAAAAAATAAGCTGGATATTGAAATTGTGGCAGGCTAGTCCAGCTTACTCAGATTAAAGGAACACTTTTTAATCTGAGTAAATTTAGCCAGGTCAAGCTAAGTCACCAGCAGAATGTTCAGTGCTGATCATAGATTAGAAGCTCCAATTGGCGGCTCCAGCCAGTCTAGCTTAGATCAGGTCGGGGCCTTGAACACACGTTAGGGAGCTGGTGTCAGCAGGCTCTGAGGCAGTAATGATGATGTTATGATTCCTTGTTAATTTGGCAAATCTATTTCCTGGTGAAAGCTAAAAAAAAAAAATAATTTTTGAATACTTTTCCCTTTCCCTTTGAAAAACAAAGAATAAGGAATAGTAGAAAAACCTTTAAATCACACTTAAAGCTTCCATAATTTGAATGTGAGTTCGCTACTCCCAACAAGTATTCACTAAATATTTTGTGAATCAATTAAGGTTTTACCAATTGGCATGGGTAATCACTTAGTTTAAGATTATATTCAAACAAAACAATATCCTATATTAAAAGCCTTAGACCAGTGTTGCATTTTAGAATGAATAACTGTAAATATAAGCCTAATCTCTGTTTTCAAAAATGTATGACTCAAAATCACAGTCTGTGGCCTGTATTTTTTAAGGCTGATTCTGTCTATTCTTATCTAGGTCAAAATGACACAGCTCACTAATCAGTCTCAGTATCTATCAAAATTCTTGTGGTATTGTGGTACATGTATTCTTATGGTACATGTCATTTATTAAAAGGGTGAGTATAGTATTATTTAAACAAAGCAACAATATAACATACACTTACCAAAACCTTTGTTTGATAATCCATAGCCTCTGGCAAATCATATGCACAGACACATTAATTATCAGTCTCTTTTGAACCTCTATGCTTTAAATCATGTGATATAGGGTATACATAAAGCCTTCAGTGATTAGGCATTATTAAATGACATCATAATATTGTAATATTCAATTAATTTCATCATTGTCATGCTGGTACCATTGATAAAGATGTAAACAGTTATGCTTAACTTAATATCCTATGGGCTGGCCTGTAGTCACGTTGTCACACGTCAGTCCTTCTTCCTGTAAAGTGCACTATTATGCTTCAGTCAAAGAAAAAAGGACAGTAATACGTCAAAAATTGCTTTAAAAAATATGTAAATAATTTATCATGTACGCAACATTTGTTAAAACCCCGCAAAATTAGATTGAAAAGGTAAGACCCCAAAACTTTGTAAAAATACCCATATTTAGATGACTCCTCTCCCACATAGTCTGCTTTTCCCTTTTTTCTAAAACACTCACACACACACAAACACAGAATTGCTTTTTTTTTCCTAATCTCCACAAGGTCAAAGTAGGAACCTTCCAGAAAGACAAAACAACCAAACTGCAGCTGCCTCTATCTAAGACTCACACACACACACACACACACACACACACACACACACACACACACAAATAAAAACTAAAATAAAAAAACTGTGTTTCTCATTGTCCATTTAATGTTATTCAGTTCTGTTGCCATTTAATCCGACCGTCTTTAAATATTATAGTCTAGTATCAATATCTTATAACATAGAGTGAAATTATTATGATTTTATTTAATTTCACTTCCTCTCCTCACAACAATATTGCTTCACAAATCACCTTTTTTAACTTTAATTAGTTTACTTACTGTATATTATTATATCACTTATGAAGTTAAAATGAATTAAAACTTATACATTTATTTCACACACAGTAAATCCCTATCTAATGCGGTAAGACCAACTATTTTTTAGAAACGCGCTCGTTGCAATTTCTCTGGGAGTTTCAACCTTTTCTGGTCTGAGCTAAAATACGCGAGGGGTGCCAACCTTCTCCTTTTTGAAATCAAGCAATGATTTCAAGGGGTCTAACCTTTTGGCCAAGCTATGCGTAACGGGGTAACTTTACTTTTCCAGTGACCTCAGATAAATACTTGCCACCGCGGATTACCCAAACTCTAATATCATGAATTCAAGACCATATCTCAGTTTCATTCCACAAATAAAAACACACGTGCATGAGTATTTAAAAAAAGTAACTTCTGCCATCCCCAACCTGGATCACACCCCGTGAGAAAGAAGAGTCTGAATTTGAGACTAGAACGCGGAGGAATAGGAGACAAAAGAAACTCTCCCCTCCATGGACCGCTCTTTAAGAAGAGAAATTTGAGATTAGATTTAATTGTAAACCACACATCTTTTGTTTTTTTTTTTAACAATAAAACGTTTATTCATCATACATTTCAAGCGTAAAGTCTTTTTTTCTTTCATATAAAATCACAAAAAGGGTAATTATTTACGGTATTAGTAACACAGCTGTCAAACATACATTCTATATCATCACAGAGTGTATATATCATACACTCTTTATCCTAAGTTTCTACACAAGACAGTTTTTAAACAGTTGTAAAGAACAACACCCCTGTTGATGGGGTGCACCGATTTTATTTTTGGTACAATCTTGATATTTTCTCACAAAATTGTACACCATCAGGTCATTTTTCATCACATCTTCATCGTACAATGACAGTACACGTTCAAAAGATAATCTGCCGATCCGATGTGCCAGGTAACAGACGCAGTGTTGACCGCAAGTCGTTGATAGTTGATGCTGTAACTGGGCGTTGTGGTACTTGATGTTTTGTGAATGCTTCTCCAAGAACTTTAAGACGCTGTCGGGATAGTAAAAAAAATCAGGCGGAAACCCGTAAGAATCAAAAAAGGTGGCTTCGCCGTCCTTTTCCAGGGTGATGGCTAACCAGTGTTCTCCAGGCATGTGAGTGGGATGTGTGTTGATGACGAAGTAGGCGGGGGGTCTGAAGGCAGGGGTCAACAACAGTAGCTGATCGGAGGTCCATACTCCACAAAACACATCTCCCAGGAGACGACGCAGAAGACTCTCCAGTTTAATATTATTCATGTTCCTAGTAGTAGTCCACCAGCACTTCTCTTTCAGAGTTAATTTCCAGAATAGAATTGTAACAGCCATAGATGATCAGTGTCGCGGTGTGGGGCAGGGCCATTCTAAATCTCATCTTCAGTCTTAAATTACCGTTTGACACAGTGTACAGGGTGTCGTTGTTATCCCCCGGGGCGAGATTAAACACAAACAGGGTGTACCCGTTGTTAAATTCCTCTCTGTTGATACTGAGAGGTGAATCTTTAAGATGTCTCCCCGTTGCCAGGAACATGCTGCAAAATTCCCTAACACAGAGTTGGTTATTAAACTGAGGTTGGAAAGCCTTGGCGGGGATCTGTCGACCATCCTGACAGAGAGCCATATATTCCACATTGTTGTGAATAAAACTGAAAGGTGATAGGTCTTTTCTCCCCGTGAAAGCCTCCTGATGCAACCATGTATTTGGGAATGGCCCCCAGAAACAGATTCTCCTGGTTGTACATCCAAGAATTTTGTGGGATGGAGTATGTTTTTACATTGACGCTTGAGAGGGGGTAGAGTGCACTGCTTTTCATTAGGGCTGTGGCGTGGCCTAATCTGACCGTGGGGGACATGGACACTTTTTTAACAAATAGAGAGGTCCCCAATATTTCCAAATGCAATGTGGAATCGCTGGCCCCCGTGAGACAGAAAGCATCGTTAGCGCGGGTTAGTTTGATTCTCAAATCGACAGAGTTCAGCATGAGCATCTCCCAGGATCACGTTGCATTGACTGAAAATTGTATTTAGAGGGTAATTGATGAGGCCCACCGCCACGCCGACTGCCAAGTTCATACTGTCCACATTGGTAATTTTCACACGGAGGTGCAGCAGGGTATCGTTCATATCGAGGTACTTCTCCCTATCTCTGGGGATGAAAAACTCTATAGGACCTCCGTCAGTGATGGCTGACACGGGGGAAATTTCCGTGTAGAGTTTATCCTCCACAGAGAGCTGTGTCATAGGCGCTGAAAATAAATCCAACTCAGCCAGGGTGCATTTGGGAGATTTTTGATGTAACAGCGCTATAGTGTTTCCAGTTTAGTTTGTTCAAAAAAAAAACTTTTGCTTAAAATATATCCAATTTCCGAATATTTCCCAACTGATTTTCTCTTTTTAGGACCAGAGCGTTTATGGGAGAGTGATGAGACACGCTCGCCAGGGGGTCGCTTCCTCGATCTGCGTGACAAGATCATAATACCCGCCGAGCCCTTTTGTCCCGAGTCTTTGTTCATCATTTTTCCCACCGCTTGGTTAAACACGTCTGATGCGATGCCGCTAGCTGTAGCCCGTGTATTTGTGCCTACATATGTTTAAGCATAAAGTGGATGCTGAGATTACATATGGAGATTGACCTCCCGACTGAAGGGGACAATGGGTCTGGACCACCTGCGGGGAACAACAAGAGGACGGGGGTACGATGAAAGGACTTCCTGACCCCCGGGAGACAGGTGGGGGCCTGAAGGTCTGGAAGAGGAAGAAATGTCAATAGAGGGTTTTGACGGGGATACGTGACTCTTCCTTTGTGTGAATCATCTGTGTGAAAAGCCTTTGTGTGAAATGTTATAAATGTGAAGCTTGGATGTAGCTCAGCCTCTTTGCTCGTTTGAGAGAGAAGGCTGGGGATGATGTGATGCTTGAATAAACCTGAATTAAAAAGCAATTCAGCTTCTTTATTCCACGCTCCCCACATTGGTGACCCAGTGACGTGGAGAATGCCTGGAGAGGGTCTCCGCGTTCCGGACTCGCTGGAGTCTGCCCTAGCGAGCGCCGTAGCCATCAAACTGCCAGAATTCTTGCAGGACAACCCACAGTCGTGGTTCCTACAAGCGGAGTCACAGTTCGCGCTCGCAGGGGTAACGGCGGATGACACTAAGTTTCACCATGCCATCGCTAGGCTCGACAACCGCACAGCCCGGTGCGTGCGGAGCTTGGTACAGCAGCCACCCGCCCGCGACAAATACGGCAGGTTGAAAGCTGCCCTCACCAAGTTTTTCACGCCCTCAGCCGAAGAGAGGGCAAGGAGGCTCCTGGCTTTGCTCAACCAAGGAGGACACAGGCCAGGCGCCCTAATGGAAGACATGCTGCAGCTGAGGGGGTCAGACAACGATGATTTCCTCTTCAAATACATCTTCCTAACTAACCTCCCAACGCACATGAGAGGAACGCTGTCTGGCGTACGTTGTGAGAGCCAGGAGGATTTCCGGGAGCTGGCCCAGGAGGCAGAGAGGCTCCTGGACGCCTGCGGCGAGCAGATGACGGCAACGGCGACCCAAGGCAGCGGTGAGCAAGAGGCAGCAGACCCAACCCTGCCAACAATGGCAGCAGCGCGGCCTCGACGCGGTGGAGGTGATGGTTCAGTGGCGACCCAAGGCAGCGGTGAGCCAGAGGCAGCAGATCCAACCCTGCCAACAACGGCAGCAGCGTGGCCTCGACGCGGTGGAGGTGATGGTTCAGTGGCAGAGGTGCGGCCCCGACGCAGCGAAGGAGAGGATCTCTGCTTTTACCATCGGAGGTTCGCCGAGAGGGCACACAGGTGTGTGCCGCCATGCAGCTTCAGGAGTTCGGGAAACGGCAAGACCAAGGGTCGTTAGCAGCTTCGACTCTCCGCGAAAACAGCAAGCTGCTCTACACTACAGATGCGTGCTCCGGGCGGGAGTTCCTCATAGACACCGGAGCCCAAGTGAGTTTCATCACCCCAACCTATGCTGACCGGTTGGCTGGACCCCGTGGTAGCGGAGCGACGGCGGCAAACGGCTCGAGCATCAACACCTACGGGAAAAGGACTTTGTCTTTACGCTTACATGGCCGCACGTATGAATGGACTTTTGTCATAGCGGCGGTGAGTTTCAACATGTTGGGGGCTGATTTTTTGTGCTCACATGGTCTGTTAGTTGATCTGGCCAACAGGCGGCTGGTAAATGCACTCTCTTTCTACTCTCTCCCCTGTTCAGCTCGAGTGTCCCCGCCACCAGTACAGACCAACGTTGCCACAGCAGGTGGTAAGTTCCACACACTCCTCACCCAGTTTCCAGCACTCACAGTACCCACTTTTTCAGCAACGGTCGCGAAACACGGGGTGGAGCATTTTATAACTACAGCTGGCCCCCCCGTCTTCGCGAAGGCTCGGCGCTTGGATGCTGCCAAGCTCTCCATAGCGCGCGAGGAGTTCGCCAGCCTGGAGAGGCTGGGCATCCTTCGCCGTTCGAAAAGCCCATGGGCTTCGCCGCTCCATATGGTCCCGAAAGCTGACGGCTCCTGGAGACCGTGCGGCGATTACCGCAGACTAAACAACGTCACAGCACATGATCGCTACCCCATCCCACACATCCAGGATTTTTCAATACATCTGGCGGGGGCGCGCATTTTTTCAAAAATAGACCTGGTTCGCGGCTACCATCAGGTTCCAGTCCGACCTGAGGACATTCCTAAAACAGCGGTAATAACCCCGTTCGGACTTTTTGAGTTTCTATGCATGCCGTTTGGTCTTAAAGGGGCAGCGCAAACGTTCCAACAGATGATGGACGCCGTGTTGCGCGATCTCCCGTTTGTGTTTGTTTACCTCGACAACATTTTGGTTGCCAGTATTTCAGAGGAAGAACACGAAAAACACCTCACTGCGGTTTTTAGGAGGTTGGGAGAGCACGGTTTAATAATTAATCCAGCCAAGTGCCAGTTCGGCGTCGCGCAGATCGATTTTTTGGGCCACCGCGTTTCCCCAGAAGGGGCAGTTCCATTACTGGATAAGATGCGCGCAGTGGCGGATTTTCCCCGACCACAAACGGTCAAGTCATTGCAGGAATTTTTAGGGATGGTGAATTTTTATAACCGTTTCCTGCCCCACGCAGCGCAGCTCATGCAGCCATTATACGCCGCGCTAAAAAAACAAAAACCATCCAATACTATCGAGTGGTCCCCAGAGTGGGAGCGCGCGTTCACGGAGGTAAAAAAAAGCTTTGGCTGACGCTGAGCTCCTAGCTCATCCTGACCCATCGGCACGAATCGCGCTAACGACCGACGCATCAGAGGTGGCCATAGGG
This sequence comes from Pholidichthys leucotaenia, assembly GCA_020510985.1. Lineage (NCBI taxonomy): Eukaryota > Metazoa > Chordata > Actinopteri > Cichliformes > Pholidichthyidae > Pholidichthys > Pholidichthys leucotaenia. The sequence goes on from CM035844.1 coordinate 230,263,571, forward strand.
GCCGTGATAGAACAGCAGGTTGCCGGGGTTTGGCAGCCGCTGGCTTTCTTCAGCAAATCCTTGAGCGAGGCCGAGCGAAAATACAGCGCGTTTGACAGGGAGCTGTTGGCGCTTCATTTGGCTATTCGCCATTTCCAGTTCTGGCTGGAAGGGCGGCGTTTCACCGCTTTCGTGGACCACAAGCCGCTCACGTATGTGATGTCCAAAATTTCAGATCCGTGGTCGGGCCGGCAGTAGAGGCAGCTGGCCGCAATTTTGGAATTTACCACTGACATTCGACACGTAGCGGGTAAACTCAACGTAGTAGCAGACTGCCTCTCGCGCGCGGTCACGGCACCGGCGCACGCAGAGGCAGATTACCTCACCGCGGCCGCGCAGCAAAGTAGCAGCACGGGAGCGCGCGCGGCCCCAGTTCACGTGGGGATAGATTACGCAGCCATGGCAGCGGAGCAGGGTGCTGATGCGGACGTGCGCGCGCTCCAGTCTGGACCAACAGGGTTAAGGCTGGAGAACAGATGCTTGCAAACCGGTACACCCCCCTTAATCTGCGATGTGTCGACCGGGCGCCCATGCCCAGTGGTCCCAGCTGCGTGGCGCCGCCGCGTTTTTCACTCGGTCCACTCCTTGGCACACCCGGGAGTGCGCGCTTCGGTGAAAATGGTAGTAGAAAAGTTTGTTTGGCCGAGCCTGCGCAAGCACGTGAAGGAGTGGGCAAAGGCCTGCATGTCCTGTCAGCGGGCTAAAATTCACAAGCACACGAGAGCCCCTTTAGAACCGTTTCACATCCCGGCCAGGAGATTCGACCACGTGCATGTCGACCTCGTGGGCCCCCTACCGTCATCGCAGGGGTTCACACATCTTTTGACAATGGTGGACCGAACCACACGTTGGCCGGAAGTGGTCCCACTGGCATCGACCACGGCTGCGGAGGTGGCTCGCGCTTTTTTAACGGCCTGGGTAGCACGTTTTGGGGTTCCGTTGGATATTACGTCCGATAGAGGGCCTCAATTTGTCTCTGAGCTTTGGTCAGCGATGGCCAGCGGCTTAGGAGCAAAAATTCACCGCACTACTGCTTATCACCCTCAGGCTAATGGTTTATGCGAGCGTTTTCATAGGTCTTTGAAGGCAGCCCTCAGAGCGTCACTCACGGATGCAGATTGGGTAAACAAACTACCATGGGTTTTATTAGGGTTGCGTTCTGCGCCCAAGGAGGATTTAGATACCTCCCCAGCGGAGTTAGTATTCGCACAACCTCTCAGGCTGCCAGGCGAGTTTTTACCAGAACACCCGGAGCCAACCCACCTCCCGGCTCTTGGGCCGCTAGTCGGCACGGGAGCGGACATGCTCCCGGGCCCCGTTCATCACGCTTTTCCACGCGTTTTCGTTCCCAAACTTTAAAAAATGCTGAGTTCGTTTTTGTCAGGCACGAGGCTTTAAGATCAACCCTCAGACCGCCATATGATGGGCCATATAGAGTGTTGGAGACAGGTGATAAGCGTTTTGTGCTAGATTTGGGAGACAGAAAAGAGACAGTTAGTACTGACAGACTGAAACTTGCTTTTGTGATGAATGACGAGTCTGTACGGGTAGCGAGGGCACCTCGACGCGGCAGACCACCCAAGGGAAGCGTCCCGGGGCCCCCGCAGGGATCAGATAACCACTCTCTTCCTCAGTCAACAGATCCTTCGCAGAGGGGCGCTGCAGGGAAGGCGAGGCCGGCTTACAGCAGATTCGGAAGGCGGTTGAAGCCCAGGCGGCGCACAGACTGAGTGTTTGATGTTAGATGTACTGTTGATAGTAGCATGTTCACTGAAAATTGAATGTATTGTCCATTCTTCGTCGTTTGGGGGGGGGGGGGGTTATGTAGCCCGTGTATTTGTGCCTACATATGTTTAAGCATAAAGTGGATGCTGAGATTACATATGGAGATTGACCTCACGACCGAAGGGGACAATGGGTCTGGACCACCTGCGGGGAACAACAAGAGGACGGGGGTACGATGAAAGGACTTCCCGACCCCCGGGAGACAGGTGGGGGACTGAAGGTCTGGAAGAGGAAGAAATGTCAATAGAGGGTTTTGACAGGGATACGTGACTCTTCCTTTGTGTGAATCATCTGTGTGAAAAGCCTTTGTGTGAAATGTTATAAATGTGAAGCTTGGATGTAGCTCAGCCTCTTTGCTCGTTTGAGAGAGAAGGCTGGGGATGATGTGATGCTTGAATAAACCTGAATTAAAAAGCAATTCAGCTTCTTTATTCCACGCTCCCCAGATGAGATTTTTGATGTAACAGTGCTATAGTGTTTCCAGTTTAGTTTGTTCAAAAAAAATCTTTTGCTTAAAATATATCCAATTTCCGAATATTTCCCAACTGATTTTCTCTTTTTAGGACTAGAGCGTTTATGGGAGAGTGATGAGACACGCTCGCCAGGGGGTCGCTTCCTCGATCTGTGTGACAAGATCATAATACCCGCCGAGCCCTTTTGTCCCGAGTCTTTGTTCATCATTTTCCCACCGCTTGGTTAAACACGTCTGATGCGATGCCGCTAGCCACCATTTTAAGATGAGGTTTTGCGATGGTGAAACCTTTCTTCACCAGAGGGGCTACAAAACGGAACAGTCTTGAAAACAGTGAGCCGATACCTACAGTAGTCCGTACATGACGGGTGCTCCGTAAAACCCCGGTAAAGCACATATTCTCATAATATTGTACATTCTCATAATAATGTACAAAACGGTGGGGCTCCTCCCTCAGACCTGCAAGAGTCATTTTGATTGTTGAGATGTTGTAACTTAGTGTGCCCGATCACACACCGATACCCGCTGCGCAATGGTGGTTGTAGACCGAATGATGTGCACATGTGTGGATGGACGTGTTATATACGTTGTTTATTCAAGGTTTAGGTCTAAAGTGAAGCATCACTATAGTCTTCCCGTAGATAAATTCTACCGGTTTGTTTTGATCCATTTTTATCTCCACATGGATGGTTTCAATGTGCTGTTTCGCTACGGGTAAAAAAGGTGGGTTGAAATGCTTTGTGATAAAGTTGCTGTACGTTGCTTCAATATTGATCGTTCTTAGGAGCGGTGGGTAAGAGTCCCCCATGAATTGTGGACGTACCACGTCGCTGAAACAGTACAGGTGATAAAATCCAGCCTTCAAATTGGCCGGAGAGGGCGCCATCTTCTGATCAAACTTGAACCATTCTCCTGGTTCAACACCCAGCATGTAAGCTGCCGGCGCATCAAAGAGTATGTGCGTTTGACCTCCGCTCTGGAAATCCATTCTTTTCTTAATGTTGCTGTAGACCATATAAATATCGGAATGAATTTTTCTTAAGAAGCCCTCCAGCTCAGCCCTGAACTGATTTATATCATTGTAATTACGGCCTGTAATCCTTTGATAATGCACTTTACCCTCTGTTTCTGGTTCTCATGGTTTTGCTCTCCAATAAAAGTAGGCATCTTTTTCAGGTAGGTTATACCAAGTGTGTGGGTATGAAATTTCCATTAAAGCAACCTCCCACGGTCCTTTTAAATCGATATGTTGCACCAAATCCATGTGAAAACTGGAACTTGTGTTGTCTTTAAAAACATCAAAACTGGCGTTGGAAGGTAGGGTGATGAAAAACCCCTCATCTTTAGATCTGTACATGATGGAATGACCGTAAGCACTGCGCTTGGGGGTGCGTGTGAATGTCTATATGTTTTTTAAATCGGAGGCCTTGACCCAACTGTTAAATTTCTCAGGCCAGTTTTTCCACCAAACCAGCTCCTGCTTTTCATCTTTGACAGTACGATGTTTTAGAATATTCTCCACACGGTAGACTCTGTCATGGTCCAGCGTTATTTTTTGCAGCTCCGCCTCATAAAATGAACCTTGAATCGGTTCTCCATCATAATCTTTCAGTTTGTAGACGGGGGGTCATGGGGGATGCACTCGGACACCGTAAACACTTCATCCGTAAAACTCTCTTCATATTTCTTATCAAACACTCCCCTCAACTTTGATATCCTGACGGAGTCCCCCTTTTTAAAATTCATCTTTAATCGGTCGCTCTGTTGAGCTCGGGGTGTGCCATACAGGTTTTGAAACACTTAGTTCGTGTTCTCGGTGGTCACCTGCGTAGGTGCTATTTTAATACTGCTGTGATAACCTCGATTGTACCCTGCCACCAAGTCTCGTAAGACGTTGAGGTACCGCAGTGTGTTGTTGGCTGTAAAATACCTCCACATTCTGCCTTTAAATGTATGAATAAACCTTTTGTAACTCAGTGTTAAAAACGTGATTAAAAATATGAATGTCGATACCACTTTAAGAAGAAGGGGGGACATTCATTTCACAATGGGAGTAGATAGTTTAACGTGAATTAAATTAGAAATATTGATGCCGCTTTTAAAAAGAAAAACACCCATTTTACAATGGGAATACATAATTTGAATATGAATATTTAAATAAATATATATTCATAAATAGGAACATTTTCTAGAAGGTTCTAATAAGCTTAGTATTGTGTGTTGATATTTTGAGTAACCAATGGCTGTGCCATTGCTGGGTCACGCCACCCAGTGGGTTAAGCGCTCTCTCCCTGGGTCTGGGATGACTTGCATTTTTGGCTCAGTCACGCCAGACGACAAAAGACACAGACCAGAGAGAGAGAGACGGTCCTTGGCGATATGGCGACGCTAGCGTGCTGGTAGCAGCCTTTGCCTGGATAAAATCCTTGAAATTGATTGGGATCCAAAGGTTGTCGACGCCGTTGAGCGCGGGAACTCCATTGAAGCATGAGCCACTTAGCATGGTCAGGTTCTTTTTCTTTTTTTTTTTCCTCTTTGAACTGGTTTGACCAGAGCGTGGATCTCCAGATCTGGATGGCGAGCTGAAGCCCGAGTCCTAGAAACTGCTAAAGGTGACTCCACTAGTCACCTGGAAAGGACAAAAAAGGACTGAATTTTGTAAATATAAGTTTGAGTTTATGGATTATTTTTTTCTATTTTATCGCACTGTGTATTTATTTATGTGTACATAAATGTAAATAATATACATAGTTGCAAGTTCCATATATGGCTGTGTACTGTATGTGTCGTCTGTTGCTGCACCTCCCAGGCTCCTACGAACCCAGAGTCGGTCTGACCTGGCCCAGTTATCCCTTTTCCCTCAGGTAGAAAATTTAAGGTAAATACATTGCCATAACACACCACTACCAAAAAGGGTACTACACCTAAAGTGAGTAGGTGTTAGTTAGTAAGCGTTACACACAAAAATCTGGCGAGCGCAGGTGTTAGTGGGTGTTACCCAATTACCCAGTGATACCCAGTATTGCCCCAGAGAGGGTATTATATGTTACAAAATTTGGCGAGCACAGCCAGGAGCCTGGAGCGTTGCACAACAGATGTGAATTCTGTTTTGACCCCTGACTAAACAGTTGATATACGGCCAAAATGGATTTTGTGGAAAAACATGGTGTTAAAATCCCTAATGCAGTCATTGTCAGTGGTGTTGTTGATAAAGAGAAAGACACAGACATTTTTGAATTTCTAGAGCAACATGGCACTATCCATAGGGTGCTCAGTATTAATGATAACTCATCTGACTTTGACAAAAGTCATATTGTAGAGTTCGAGTCTGGATTAACCATTGAAGCATTAGCACCTACGTTGCCGTGCTCCTTTCCATCCACTGACAATCCTGAGGTTAAGTACTGCATTCAAGCTTTAACCGATGTCTACACTAAAACTGTAGGGGGTAGTGTTACTGAGGCTTATCTTAGCAACCTGAGGGGTTTAGCTAAGCTAAGTGGAAAAAGTTTTGAAGAGGTGTTGCGGGAGGTTATGTCAATAATAGGGAAGTCTATTGAAGCTGCTGAGACAGCTGAAACGGTCTCTGCTGACGTTGATCCTGCTTTCCCTACTGTAGAACCCACACAAAGTGGAGTCTCTCTTCCACTCCAAGTTGAAGTGTCTCGCACCTCTAAAACCACTCAAGCACTCTTCCAAAGCCCTCTTAGACCAAACTTGACACCTCAGATGTTGAGTCCAGACGATTTTAACCCACCCGAGGTTCAGAAAATCGTAGTCGAGCATGTCATTAAACATGCAGAGAAGCCGTCAAATGCCCATTCCTCTTTGAGAATCAGAGCTTTCTCTGGCAAAATGCCAAGACCGTATACTGAAGCTGATTATGAAACATGGCGTTCACATGTTGACCTGATGATGGAAGACACTTCTTTGTCTGACTTGGAAAAATCTTGCAAGATCTTTGAAAGTCTTCTTGCTCCTGCGTCTGATATTATTCGTTCTCTTGGGTCTGAAGCCACCTCTACCGACTATCTTAAGCTGTTGGACTCAGCTTTCGGGACTGTTGAAAACGGTGAGGAACTGCTTGTGCGATTCATGAACACTTTTCAAGATTATGGAGAAAAACCCTCTGCATATCTGCATCGTTTGCAGGTGGCGCTCAATCTCACAGTGCGTAGAGGCGGTCTGGAGCCCCAGGAAGCGAACAAACAGCTTCTCAAGCAGTTTAACAGAGGCTGTTGGGATGACAATCTGCTAAAAGAGCTACAGCTGGAACTGAAAGATAAACATCCACCTGAGTATGCAGAGTTATTGCTTCACCTTCGCACTGTTGAAAACAGACAAGAAGTTAAAAACACCCACATGAAAAAAACACTTTGGCACCACAAAGCCAAAAGCAGCTTCCTACGAACAAACAGTCACCGAAACAAGTACAAATAGTGAAGTAGAGTCTGACAGTCTGAAAGAACTGAAAAAGCAAGTCGCTGATCTAAAAAGCCAATTAGCTGCTGTCATGAAACAACAGAAACAAGCACCACCGAAGAAAGACCAAACTAAGAAATCTGGAAATAAAAAACCTGACCATGCCAAACCTGAAAACTTACCTTCGTCCAGCTGTCCCAATACTAGGCCCAAACCATGGTATTGTTTCCGCTGTGGCGAAGATGGGCATATTGTAGCCACTTGTGAGTCAGAGCCAAACCCTGCGCTTGTGGCTGCAAAACGCAAAGAACTAAGAGTAAAAAGGCAGATTTGGGACAGTCAGAACCCCCAATCTTCTTTAAAACTGAAGTCTACCCCTGTTGCGGGACAAACAGAGGTTAGTTCAGAGATGGCCCATCCCAAACCAAAAGCTCCATTCAAGACACGTGCTAAACTGAAGTCACACTACAAAACAGACCACTTTAACTTTCCTAATGGTCTGATTGGTACAAAAAGTACAGCACAAGTGAAAGTGAATGGCTGTACTGTGAGCGGTTTGTTAGATACAGGTTCCCAGGTGACTACTGTCCCTGAGTCCTATTACAGACGGTACTTATCCAACCATGAGATTAAGCCACTTTTTGAGCTGTTAGAAGTGGAGGGAGCTAACGGTCAGAGTGTACCTTACTTAGGCTACATTGAAATGCATGTCACTTTCCCAAAAGACTTTCTCGGTATTGAAGCCGAAGTGCCAACACTTGCCTTAGTGGTTCCCGATGTACGTGCAGCTGATCAGTCCTTAGTGTTAATAGGGACAAACACATTAGATGTACTTTATGAGCTGTACTCTGATGCATGTTGTGAACTGCAGCCAACCATGTCACTTGGTTATAAGGCAGTGTTAAAAGTCCTTGAGCTACGGCACAGACAGTCCAAAGACACTAGCCTTGGTTTAGTGACCATGCGCAACAAAGAGCCACAGTTAGTTCCTGCAGGCCAAACGGTTGTTCTAGATGACGCTGTAGCTGTGTCAGCCGGCAACAGTGAAAAATCTGTCTTGTTAGAACAACCGTTAATGTCAGCCTTACCTGGTGGTATCCTGGTAAAACCGTGTCTCATAGACTTACCTGAAAGAGCACCTTAACTTGTTCCAGTTATACTCACCAATGAATCGGAACATGACATGACAATCCCTCAGAAGTGTGTCATTTGAGAAATTTGTGCATATCAATGAGTCCTATCGCAAGAACACTCCGTGAAAGTTACAAAGTCCAAGACTGAACCAAAGTCCACTCTGAAGTTCAACTTTGACTCTTCCCCCATTAGCGCTGAATGGAAAGAGTGCCTAACAGAAAGACTCAGTCAAATGCCCGAAGTATTTGCACAAAACGATCTTGACTTTGGCAAAACGGATCAAGTGAAACACACAATCAAATTATCAGATGAAACACTGTTCAAATACAGAGCACGTCCCATACATCCAAATGACCTGGAAGCGGTCCGTAAGCATCTCAAAGAACTCCAACAAGCAGGCGTGATAAGAGAGTCCACTTCCCCATTTTCTTCGCCTATTGTAGTGGTGCGAAAGAAAAATGGCGATGTCCGCCTTTGTATTGATTACAGGAAGCTTAACATGCAGACTGTAAAAGATGCTTACGCCCTCCCCAACTTGGAGGAAATGTTTTCCACCTTGACCGGTTCACAGTGGTTCTCCATCCTCGATTTAAAGTCGGGGTACTACCAAATTGAGGTAGAGGAACTGGACAAACCAAAGACGGCGTTCGTATGTCCCATGGGCTTTTGGGAATTCAATAGAATGCCCCAAGGCATTACAAACGCCCCCAGCACGTTCCAGCACCTCATGGAGAAATGCATGGGCAACATGAATCTGCATGAGGTGATTGTGTTCCTCGATGACATCATTGTATTCTCCAAGATGCCCGAAGAACATGAAGCTCGCTGAATGAAAGTTCTTAATCGCCTAAAAGAGTACGGGCTTAAACTCTCCCCTGAGAAATGCAGATTTTTTTCAAACTTCTTTCAGATACCTCGGTCACATTGTGTCCAGTAAAGGAGTTGAGACCGACCCCGAAAAAGTGAAAGCCCTAAGTACCTGGCCTGTGCCCCGTGATCTCAAACAACTCCGCTCGTTCTTAGGCTTTTCAGGGTACTATAGGCGGTTCATTAAGAACTATTCCAGCATCGTTAAGCCCCTCACTGACTTGACAGCAGGCTACCCTCCTTTGCGAAAAAGCCCAAAGCCCAAAGTTAAGCCTGCCCAATACCACGACCCAAAGACACCGTTTGGCGAGCGATGGACTTCTTTCTGTGATCTTGCATTCAAAACCATCATTGAAAAGCTCAGTACTGCGCCTGTCCTGGGTTTCGCTGACCCTCAGTTGCCATATACCCTCCATACTGACGCCAGCACTACAGGGCTTGGCGCCACCCTCTATCAAGAGCAGGAGGGCCAGACTAGGGTCATAGCTTATGCAAGCCGGGGGTTGTCTAGAAGTGAGTCCCGTTACCCCGCCCATAAATTGGAATTTTTGGCTTTAAAGTGGGCAGTAACGGAGAAGTTCGCAGACTATTTATATGGCAATCACTTTACTGTCGTGACAGACAGTAACCCCCTGACGTACATTTTGACTACTGCTAAGATGGATGCCATGAGTTATAGGTGGCTAGCTGCTCTGTTGATGTTTAACTTTAAGCTCCAATACAGAGCAGGCAAACTTAACGCAGATGCAGATGGCCTCTCTAGACGGCCACATGGCGAGTTACTTAATGATGCAGTGTCCCTAAAGGAGCTTGACCGCATACAGCAGTTCACTCAAACTCACTTGTCTCTTCCTGAGAACAGTTTAAGTTCCGAGGTAGTGTCTGCTATATGTGAAAAACACCTTGTCTGTAGCTCTCCAGACAACACCTTCCCTTTGGTTCATTCGTTAGCCCTCTCTGTAGCCGCCATTCCAGATGGCTACGCCGATGAAGATGGCTGTGGTGGTCTTCCAGTTATACCCCACATGACTCCTGAACAGATCAAAAACAAACAAAGAACTGATCCCTGTTTAAGGGAAGTGATTGCACAAATTGAAACTGGACTAAAAGTTCCACCAACGGTACGAACTGAACTTCCTGATATCAGTTTGTTACTCCGAGAGCTCAGTCGACTTGAAATGTGCAATAACATCCTCTACCGCACTCGTCAAGATGGAGGAAATGTTACTTACCAGCTCGTCTTACCTGAACAGCTCCGCGATTCAGTCTTTCAAAGCCTCCACTGTGACATGGGCCATTTAGGCATAGACCGTACTTTGGATCTTGCCAGAACAAGGTTCTATTGGCCTCGCATGGCGGCAGATATTGAAAAGAGGATCAAGACATGTAATCGCTGCGTAAGACGTAAAACCGCTCCAGAGCGAGCTGCTCCGCTTGTCAACATCAAGTCCACCCGACCGCTTGAACTTGTCTGTATGGATTTCCTATCCATTGAGCCCGATCAAAGTAACACGAAGGATGTGATCGTGTTAACTGATCATTTCACGAAATACGCTATAGCCATCCCTACCAGCAATCAGAAAGCTCAGACCGTTGCAAAGGCACTTTGGGACAACTTTATAGTCCACTATGGGATACCCGAACAGTTACATAGTGATCAGGGTCCCGATTTTGAGTCCCATATTATAAAAGAACTTTGCAAAATCATGGGCATTCGCAAAATCTGGACGACACCCTATCACCCCAGAGGTAACCCGGTAGAACGTTTCAATAGAACGTTATTGAGCATGCTGGGTACTCTGGAGGAAAAGAACAAAACTCATTGGCACAACTATGTGAAACCACTTGTACATGCGTACAATTGTACAAAAAATGACACTACTGGTTTTGCCCCGTATGAGTTAATGTTCGGTCGCCAGCCGAGATTGCCCATCGACCTTGCATTTGGGCTCCCATTTCACAACAAAAGTTTCAAGTCACATTCCCAGTACATTGAAAAACTGAAGACAACTCTACAAGAAAGCTACAAACTAGCAACAGAAAATGCTAACAAGATGGCTGAAAAAAACAAAACAAGAATTGATATGTGAGTGAAGCCCTCAAAACTAGAACCAGGCGACAGAGTTTTGGTACGTGCAGTCCGCCTCAAAGGCAAGCACAAACTAGCAGTCAGGTGGGAAGCTGAAATCCACACTGTGGTGAGCCAAGCAGGTGACTTGCCTGTTTACACTATAAAACCTGAGACAAAAGCTGGTCCTGTTCGCACCGTTCACCGCGACCTCTTGCGTCCCTGTGGTTTTCTTGCCCCTGTTGAAGACGAACCTGTCCAACCAAAACGCGTCCACAAACCTAAGACAAGACAATCACCTGAACAAAATGAGGAATGTGAGAATTCAGAACCGGAAAATGAAGATGTCTATTGGTACAGAGAAGAACCAATCCAAACACCCATAAAGCTCACTCGAGTTTATGAAATTCCCCATCCAAAGACATTCTTTAAAGGAGACATTCCTGCTGAAACTCACTTACCTGAGAATGACAACCAAATGGAAAATGTCACTTCACCTGGATGTGACAACTTGCTTGGAAATGACAATTCACCTGGATGTGACAACTTACCGAATGATGGGAACCTGGAGGAAACTGAAACAAATGTGGAACCATCGAACAATGAGAATGGAACTGGAAGTGAAACCAACTTGCCTGATAAAAGTACCTGTGATGAACCTGTGGAAGAAGAAGAACCTGAAAAAGAAGTCCCACAGACTGTGAGACGTTCCGAGAGGACAACCTCCCAGCCAGAAAGACTACAGTATAGTCAGTTGGGAAACCCTCTCCTAACTGTTGCCCAGTCCCTGTTTCAAGGATTAAACCTGGCTTTTACCAGAGCCTTAACAGAGACAGATCCTAAGGTTATTCAAACCTGGCTTTTACCGGAGCCTTAATAGAGTCAGATCTTAAGAATATTCCCATGAACATTGGTTCTCCCATCATTACTATTTAGCTAATCCCATGCAAAGGGACTTGCATGATTCTAAGGGGGGATAGTGTAACCCAGTGTTAAAAATGTGATTAAAAATATGAATGTCGATACCGCTTTAAGAAGAAGGGGGGACATTCATTTCACAATGGGAGTAGATAGTTTAACGTGAATTAAATTAGAAATATTAATACCGCTTTTAAAAAGAAAAACACCCACTTTACAATGGGAATACATAATTTGAATATGAATATTTAAATAAATATATATTCATAAATAGGAACATTTTCTAGAAGGTTCTAATAAAGTTCCTAGTATTGTGTGTTGATATTTTGAGTAACCAATGGCTGTGCCATTGCTGGGTCACGCCACCCAATGGGTTAAGCGCTCTCTCCCTGGGTCTGGGATGACTTGCATTTTTGGCTCAGTCATGCCAGACGACGAAAGACACAGACCAGAGAGAGAAACGGTCCTTGGTGATAAGGCGACGCTAGCGTGCTGGTAGAAGCCTTTGCCTGGATAAAATCCTTGAAATTGATTGGGATCCAAAGGTTGTCGACGCCGTTGAGCGCGGGAACTCCATTGAAGCACGAGCCACTTAGCATGGTCAGGTTCTTTTTCTTTTTTTTTTTCTCTTTGGACTGGTTTGACCAGAGCGTGGATCTCCAAATCTGGATGGCGAGCTGAAGCCCGAGTCCTAGAAACTGCTTAGAAACTGCTAAAGGTGACTCCACTAGTCACCTGGAAAGGACAAAAAAGGACTGTGAATTTTGTAAATATAAGTTTGAGTTTATGGATTATTTTTTTCTATTTTATCGCACTGTGTATTTATTTATGTGTACATAATTGTAAATAATATATATAGTTGCAAGTTCCATATACGGCTGTGTATGTGTCGTCTGTTGCTGCACCTCCCAGGCTCCTACGAACCCAGAGTTGGTCTGACCTGGCCCAGTTATCCCTTTTCCCTCAGGTAGAAAAGTTAAGGTAAACACATTGCCATAACACACCACTACCAAAAAGGGTACTACACCTAAAGTGAGTAGGTGTTAGTTAGTAAGGGTTACACACAAAAATTTGGTGAGCGCAGGTGTTAGTGGGTGTTACCCTGATACCCCGCAAGTATTGTACCACCCTGTATTATCCTGTGTGTACACAGTGGTACAGTGGTATTACACTTTCAATCACAGAGGCCTTGAGATCGCTGACCATGGAAAAATGTGTTATACTGTGGGGACACAGCACACTGCGGATGGACACTATCTCACACTCATCAGGGCTGGAGGAAGTGGAGGACAGCTGACATACGGACAGAGAGCCCCAGGGGGGCAATCAGTTGGGACTGTTGTGTATGCGTCCTCGGAGAGGACGTCCGGGCTGGGCGCCAGCTGATGTCATGCTAATGATGGGTATTAAATGACAATCGCTATGCTAATGTGCCATGCATTCTCTCTGTCTGTATAACGTATAAAAGAGCTTGTTACACATGCCTAAGAAACACAGTAGCTCACTGAGCTACGACGCGTGTTTCATTATGTTGGAGGAAATAAAACCTTGCACCCTTCCAGCTCATTGCATCTCGCCTGTTCTATTACCTCCACATTGGTGACCCTGGACGTGCATGGTGCGTCTCTCGACTATGCCATTTTCTCAACACTGGTGACCTGACGAGAGAATGACCATCTACTCCCTCTCACCACGCTGTGGACTCCAGAGTACCAGAGAGTGCCTGCATCCTCTTCATCCACACCGGAGTGCGCTCACCGGCGCAGTCAGCGCTGGGACCGAGACGCACCATGAATGGCGACACGAGCGAAACGAAGGAAACAGCCTGAATGGGGAAGATCATCCGCGCCGTCTGCGTTGACTTCCATCAAGCTCCTCGACTCTGACTCACCTCCCGACAGCGGACTTTTTGTGCACAGAAACCCCCCCGTGCACACCGCAGGATTACGAGGACAGCGCAACTTCCAGCTATGTGGTCACTGCGCCAGGCACGCGTCACGCGCCAGGCACGCGTCCTCCGCCGCTGCACGTGCCTGAGAAACACGGCCGATCGCCATCCTCGGAACCTTTAGGGCTGCTCACGCACCTGAAGCAGACGTGCAGCCCACACACGGGACTTTGTGTAGGGTTCTCAGCCACAGTGCACAACGGGAATTTAGCCGATTGCTTTCCCCGATGACTTTAGGGCTGCTCCTGCACCTAAAGCCAAACCGCCAAGTCCCTCACACAGCTTCAGTTTTTTTCACAACCGGTACACATCCTCGGGGAATTTGGCCGTTCGCCTTCCCCATATCCTCGCAGGACTGAGCCGCATGAGGAGTCAGAGACTTAATTTTTTTTTGCACAGCTGCTGTGGATCACCGTCAGGTTTACCGGGAAAGTCCCTCACCATGGCGGATCCACATGCAATTTTTGCGTGGCCCAGGCACTTTTGACGTCCTGGGCCGGCACTCACTTATTTCCATCCACCTCCTGCTCCTCCTCCACTTCGTTCTTCCCGCACCTCACTCCCTAAAGCCCGCAGATCGCCGGTTTGTTCCATTATGCACGATGCACACCGGCCAGGTGCGCCCACGATCCACAGCTGTTCAGCGTGCTGGAACTTGGAGCGGAGCACACTGTCTTTTCCACCCCTCCCCCATCCCCCCATGGACTGACATGCCCTCCGACATTCCTCTACAGCAAGACAGTTCTATCGGATCGGCAACCCCGACTGCAACCTCCACGGGCACCGACTGGAGCCCAAACAACCCGGGGGGGGGGGGGGGGTCACAGCCCCTTCTGAGTGTTTTTGGGGGAGCCGTGTGGGGACCCTGCACACTGCGGATGGACACTATCTCACACTCATCTGGAGGAAGTGGAGGACAATTGACATACGGACAGAGAGCCCCACGGGGCAATCAGTTGGGACTGTTATGTATGCATCCTCGGAGAGGACGTCCGGGCCGGGCACCAGCTGATGTCATGCTAATGATGGGTATTAAATGACAATCACTATGCTAATGTGCCATGCATTCTTTCTGTCTGTATAACGTATAAAAGAGCTTGTTACACATGCCTAAGCAACACAGTAGCTCACCGAGCTACGAAGTGTGTTTCATTATGTTGGAGGAAATAAAACATTGCACCCTTCCAGCTCGTTGCATCTCGCCTGTTCTATTACCTCCACAATACCATGTTTTTCCATTAAAGCCTCAAAACTTTTGTTGAAAAATTCTTTTCCAGCATCGGTTTGTAGTTTGACGGGTGTTTGACTTTCTTCAGAAATGGATTCAAGGGCCCATACCACCTCGGCGACTGTCTTTCTCTTCTCTTCAGAGCCCGTACATATTCCTTCTTGAAAAATACATCTATAACCGTTAATAAATAATTGTATCCGTCGTTATATTTGGCTAAAGCCTGCATATCGCATAGATCAGCTTGAAATTGGTTTAACGGTCGTGGAACAAAAACTTTTGTTTCTAGGAAAATGTACTCTGGTGGGTTTCTGTAAAGTGTAAGCATCAAGTTCAGATCAAAACTTTTTGACCCTTTCGACCCCGACCTTCCCCCGTTTCATCTTGCACGCCCCTGTGGACCTCTGAAGCTACCTGGGTGTGTGGGGTTGTAATACACCGTTTCCATGAAATGTGTCTCTGACATGATGAAATCAGAATGAGAAAAAAAAGACAGGATAGAGGTTCTTTATTCAGCTTCTTTTAATTAAACGTCTTTATACCATTGTTACAACGTAGCAATGGATGTGTGAAAAACACTTTCAAAGATTTAACAACAATTTCTTAAAATTAAAAATAGCCTAAAACTAACATCTACACAGGATAAAATGTATGACAAGTAAAAAACAAAAGAAATCTAACGCTATAAAATGTGTCAGAAACTTAGCACCCACCTTTTATAATAGCTAAAGTTTGAGTTTGGACAGAATGATCTATAGTATTACAAATGACACCGTGTATTTTCAGGAGTTCACCAAAGAAGTCGATAGGGTGTCTGGCTTGCAGAAACTCTGTGGTAACATCAACAAACAAAGCATAGGGTGCAAGTAGATGACTAGGCCCAAGAGAGTCGTTTCCCATTTCTTTAACGATATCTCTAAAACTGTGGGAGAAGTTGGAGTTGCACTCAGTCACACAGACTCGTACCAGTGTTTTCCACGGTGTATCGACGGATAAAGTCTGCACTTTTTCGAGCAGGTTCTCCGGTCTCTTACACTCCACATCGCCCCTTACACCCGCTACATTTTTATTTACTCTGCTGTCAATAACACGGTACAAGAGATCTACTAAGTAAAGAGAGTTAAGATGGGTCTCAAACTTGCTCCAAAGTTTCTCAATGAAACTCCCCATTCTTGACATTTTTTTCTTTTTAGACATCCCAAAACAAAGGATTCAGCCACAGCTCCGTGGCTTTCTGGAGATGTGCCGGATCGATCTTATTTTTTCCAACCAGCCTCTCGTACATACCATAAATGGGCTCGTGGATGACTCTGGTCAACTGTAGCTCCAACAGAAGAGTCTGGGCCATAGTTTTGATTCGTTGATCGTCAGCCTGAATGTTGTGGAGTTGTAAGAGGTGTCGGATGGCTGGAATAAATCCCAGTGTGTAGAGTCTCCCCATCAACCAGTGAAAGTTTTCCTGGTCAAAACCCTCAGTGATCACATCCAAGCATTGATGCTGCCTCTGACTGGGGTGATTAATACGACATCTTGGACATTTCTCATGTTGGTACTCCTCCAGAGTTTTGCTGAGCAGATGAAGCACAGCTGGTTTTACAAACCTGAAGAACACGTCGCTCATCCACCCGTCAGGTTCATCTTCTGGCAATGTTACTGGTGTTGATGGTGAATTGGGGCCCAGTAATGTATGTGAAGGGTGTGGGATTAGACACCCCCCACAGTAACACCCGATGTCTGTGGGGCTCGGGGTTTTAGGATGGTGTATATCGTCGGTGTTTAGAAGATCTATGGGTCGTAGAGGGTATCGACTCTCTGGAATCTCCACGGACAGCGGAGGCTCCAGGGTCTCTGCTTGTTGCACAGGTGCCGGGGCCTCTAGGGTCTGCTTGGGCTGTAGGATCTCTGGCGTCTGCTCGGGCTGTAGGATCTCCGGGGTTGGAGCAAGCCGGTTCCCCACCGGTTGGACGGCCGAGGTTTTAATTTTGGATTGAGGACCCCGAAACTTTGAAGGATCCAGACCCGACTTTGCAGAGGTAAGCATGATATGTCTGGCAACGTAGTTTCTCTTTGGGTTGCTCATGGTGATGCAAGGTTTTTGCTGATGGCGGTGTGATGTCCGCCGCGGTGTCTGTGCTTTTTAAAGCATTTTAGTGTGTGTGTGTGTGTGTGTGAAACATCATTAACGTTCCGTTCTCAAGCTAAACCACATATGGTCAACAGATTAAAAACACAAGCTGTAAAGGGTGATGAGAAGTTCCGGTCAAAGGTCATGTTTTCAAAACACTTCTGATTGACAGCCTAATTACACGGATCAAAGGTCATATTTTCAAAACACTTCTGATTGACAACCAAATTACGTGGGGCCACGGGTCATGGATCATTTTTCAAAACACTTTTGATTGACAACCTAATTACATGGGGTCACTGGGGCGGGGTCAAGGTCAGGTCAGGGGGCGTGGCACCTGTCAAAATGAAAAAGGGGTTGTGTACAAGTAGTACCTTTCCTCTCTAACAGATATCAGTACGTATGTGTAGGTAGCAAAAACTTGCAGTTACTGAAGGTTACTTGTGGAGTCCCACAAAGTTCAATTTTGGGGCCATTGTTATTCAACCTGTATATAAATGATATATGTAAAGTTTCGGAAAAATTGCATTTAATATTGTTTGCAGATGATACCAATTTATTATGCAGTGGAAGCAATTTGAAACAACTTTTGGATGCACTTGGAAAGGAATTAAAGTTTAAACTGTGGTTTGATTCAAACCAATTAACACTCAATTTAAGTCAGACAAAATTTATAATTTTAAACAACCATCACAACAAATCAGTATTTAAACTCAATGTAAATGGTGTAGAGATTGAAAGAATATCCAACATCAAATTTCTTGGAGTAATGACTGATAATAAATTGTGTTGGAAGTCACGTATTAATTATATTAAAGGTAAAATATCTAAATCAATTGCAATACTACATAGAGTGAAATATTTGCTGAATCAACCCACACTATATACCCTGTATCATTCGTTAATACTGCCTTACATGACATATTGTGCTGAAGTATGGGGAAATACATATAAAACAAACATATATCCAGTTTCTATGCTTCAAAAGAGAGCCATTAGAATAATAAGCAAAGCTGCGTACAGGGACCCAACAAACCCACTTTTTCTCAAATTAGAAGCTCTCAAGTTGAAAGATCTGGTTGAATTTAAAACTGCAGTAATAATGTTTAAAGTGAAGAATCTATCACTGCCCGCAAATATTCAAAAGTTGTTTCAAATCAGGGAGAAACAATATCATTTCAGAGGAACATGTATATTTCAAAAACCTTCAGTGAGAACTACCACCAAGCAACACTGTGTTTCAGTGCAAGGAGTCAGACTGTGGAATGCTTTTGGACCTGAATTAAAATCATGTACAATGCTTGGTCAATTTAAACAAAAACTAACGGAAGAAATACTCCAAACATACATACAAGATGACATGTAAAATCACATAAGGATCATCATATCCAGTCTGTGTTGTGTTGTTGCTTAGTTTTGTTTTGTCATGCTTTTTATTGTTTTGCAATTACTTTTATATTTTTGACTTCTTAGATGAAACATATGTAGGTGGGCAATATAAGCTGTGGCTTCAGCCATCACCCTTTTCGGGTCATTTATGTTGAACTGTATAATCTGAGGAGTTACTGTTTAATTCAACCTTGTTGGATGTTTTTTCCCCCTGGTATATTGTTCTGTTCCTTTCTTTTAATCTTTTAATCTAATCTAGCCGAAATAAAGATTCATTCATTCATTCATTCATTCATAAATTTGTGAGGTGTTCCTCATAAATTAAAAATCAAAAATAAAATGAGCAAAGATGCGTTATTTTCTATTATACTGTATTATAGGATATTTATAGCCCATTAACAGCCTATTTTCTAACCCCCACCCCATGAAAACCTCATGTACTTTGAAACCTAAATGTTTGCAGGTATGCATCATATTTATACCGAATACATTCAGACAGACCCAAAAACTATTCATAACAATGCAGAATATTCCAGCTGAGGCTGGCGTCACACATCACTATGAGTTTGTTACCTGTAGAAAAGCTGCAGGAGCCTACCGCTGTTGGGATAGGGAGGGACCTCTCTGTGTGTGCGCGCCAGGCCTCCAGCGTGTGCAAGTACAGGGGAGAGAACGTGTGTGATAGGAGGGATCATACCATTTGCTGGCGGGGGGAGGGGGCCTTAAACAACAAACTACTGAATATGTTTTGGATGTTATTTCAGCTTGTCAAAGATGAACTAAAATTTTACAATCAGAACTTTTCTCACTCCAATTTTTAGGGGTGCTGAGTTTAAATTTAAGGGTGCTACAGCACCCCTTAAAAAGGCCAAACGCCTCCCATGCTACTGTCTATATAGAGAAACCTTGACTTGAGCACTACATACTGTAGATACAGTACCTTCAGGCCTGCAGTGAGTGTCTGTCTTGACCTGTGTGGCAACAGAAGATGGAAAAAATGAAGTTCACAATATTGAAATTGTAGTGATGAGTCTATTCAGGATTGTCTCTCCCTTCTGTCTCATTTTACAACACCTAGACATGGGAATCAGTAGACTTTGAGACACACCAGGTAAGTTCCTTCATTCATCAGACTAGGAGTGTAGTGTCAATTCAGCCAGGGTGTGATGTGCATGAGTGTCTGTTTCACTTTCATCTTTATTCTAATTTCAACAGTCATCTCACCTTGAGTGAATTCTCGTCTATTAAAGCAGTTGTTCACAAACTTTTTCTTCTGCCAGGCTCCCTTATTGCAGATACAGTTATATCATTGTAAACCTTTAATATCATGTTACATAAGACTTTGAAGCACCAATGTTAAATGAAAAAAAGCTTATATATTTGCAACGTTTTCTCATAAATTTGTGACTTTTTGTTGAAAGGTTCCAACTTTTTTAATCAAATGGTGACTTTTTTCTTGTACATTTTTTATTTTTTTAAAAAATGCTACTTTTTTCTCGTAAAGTTACTACTTTTGTTTTTTTTTACTCTGTGCAACTCTTTCCTCCTAACTTTTTAAAATCAAATTGTGGCATTTTCTTTTAAATTTGCTAAATTTTTCACATGAATTTGACACCTTTTCCCATAAATTTTAAACTTTTTTCTCATAAATTTGAATTTCTTTCCTTATAAACATGCAATTTTTAAAAAATTAAATTGTGATTTTTTTTTTTAAATTAGCTACTTTTTTCACATGAAACCACTTTTTTTTTTCCATCACAAATCTGCAGCTTTTTGGTTGGTAATTTTGTAGCTTTTTCCTCATAATTTGCAACATTTTCTCATAAATTGGCTCCCTTTTTCTCAAATTAAATCCACAACTTTTTTCTCATAAATTTACAAAAATTTTCTCTTAAATTTGCAACATATTTTTCCTCAATTTGCACCCTTTCACTTGTAATTTTGTAACATTTTCTCATAAATTTACATCTTTTTTCTCATAAATTTGCAACTGTTTTCTCATGAATTTGCTGCTGTTTCCTCTTAAATTTGTGACTTTTCTCATAAATTTGCAACTTTTTCTCATAAATTTGCTACTTTTTCTCATCGAATTGCTACTTTTTTTGTATACATTTATTTCATTTTTCATTGTAAGTTTTCAGCCTTTTTCGCATAAATTTGTTGCATTTTTGAATGTAATTTTTCAACTTTTTTCTCATAAATTTACTAAAAACTTCTCATAAATTTGTCACTTTTTCTCATAAATGTATTATATTTTTCAGTGTAAATTTGCTTCTTTTTTCCATAAATTTTCCACGCTTTTTATTGTAATTGTTTTTTTCCTTGTAAATTTGTGATTTTTTCCCCCCATTCTAAATGTACAACTTTCTTCCCTGAGAATCATTTATTTACAGTCAAAAAAGCAGAAACTCTGAAACTGCCTCAGCATTGATTATTTGTTTCCTGCCGTTAACGGAGTAATTTCCCACTGACCTGTGTTTCTGTGTCGCCTGATCCCAGAGCAGAGAAGCACCTCTGCAGCTCCGGCCCACTGGTGGGTCCTCGGTCTGGTCATTGGCCTCCTGCTCCTCGGTCTGGCAGCATTTATGATCTACAAGAACATGAAAGGTAAAGACGGACTCTGGGAAATGTGGTCAGTAACTGAGAGAAAGAAGAAGACAACCTGACTGCAGTGAAGGAACTGAATATTCATGTCTCATGTCAGCCATGTCACACAAAATCACACCTCAGCTTTAGCATGAACATGACAAGAATCAAACTGGGAGTGGATGAATTGTTCACGATTTCTGGTTTGAATTCTAAATGGTAGGAAGTGATTTGTTATTTTTTAACAAGAGAGGTGGGAGTATGTTCACCAAGTTAATTTAAGGTGTAACTGTATAAATGTAAATTAGGTACAAATTTGGAAGAATAAGTTGTGATAAAGGATGCCAATTTTAAAATATTAAATTGCAAATTAAATTCATAGAATAAAAATTTGACCAGCACCCAGATGAATGTTGTAAATTTACAAGAAAAACATTGCAACTTTATAAGAAAAAAGTTGTACATTTATGAGATGAAAGCTGCAAATTTATGCAAAAATAGTTGCAAATTTTTGAGAAAAAAAGTGGACAATTTATGAGGAAGAAGTTGAAAATGCACAGGAAAAAAACTGAAAATTTATGAGATAAATGTTGCAGATTTATAAGAAAAAAGTTGCAAATTTATGAGACAAATGCTTAAAATTTACAGGAAAAATTTTGCAAAATTTATGTAGAAAAAAGTTGCAAATCTTTGAGAGAAAAGTTTCAAATTTATTAGTAAAGAGTTGCTAATTTATCAGAAAAATCTTTCAAATTCATGAGAAAAAAGTTGCAAATTTACATGAGAAAAATCACAAATTTATGTGAAAAAAAGTTGAAAATTGAAAAACAATCATAAATTTATGAGACAAAAACTGAATTTATGTGAAAATAATTGCACATTTTTGAGGAAAAAAGTTACAGATTTGCAAGAGAAAAATCATATATTTATGAGAAAAAATTTTGAAAATTTACAGGAAAATTTTTTGCAAATTTTGTGGAAAAAAGTTTTTATGAGAAAAATGTTACAAATTTATGAGAAAAAAGAACAATTAACCGATTGCACTCCGGTCAATTTCCCTAAAAACGCCAAAATATAACGTGCCCAAATTAAATCCAAAGCTGTTCTTCAACCCTTTGCAGCATCTTCATGGGGTTGATCTCACTTAAAAGAAAACATTTTGAATTTTTTGGCAAAACAGTCATAATCTCTCTAAGTGCTCCGGCCACTGAGTTACAGTCATCTAAACATAGTGAACTTGAAGAAAATAAATTTGGCCACGGTGTTTTTTTGGATACAAATGCTTGCAAATAACACACAGCTTCAGATCCGGGCTGGAAAATGCAACAGAAATGTAGAACCAAGTGTTATCCAGCTGAGGTCCAAATTTTGTAACAATACCACAAAAAATTAATATATTACACAGCTTTTTCCTTAGGTAGTTCCCAGGCATTTTGGAACTGTGCCAAATTGTGCCAAATGGCACAGTTTGGAAAAACGTCTGTAACTTTTGAATGATTCAATGTAGAAGCTTCATTTTGGGCTCTAATGAAAAGTGACACTCAGGGCTGTGTCTGTGTGTGTGTGTGTGGGGGGGGGGGGTTTGTCCCCCCCCCTCGCTACAGAGGATGGACATCGGCCATCGCTACATGACGGATTAGCCTCATGTGGCGACGTGGCGACAGCGGCGCAGTCACCGCGGCTCCCCCCCCCCCCTCGCTACAGAAGAATAGCGGGGGGGGGGGCGGCGTTCACGGTCTGGATGCGGCGAACGACACATGTACCGTGGCGCACGATCTTCAGACTTCGTGCGCCGCACAGTTGTAATTTACCGATCGGTCAAAAGTCATTTTGGATTACAATTTTCAGGGATAAAGAATAATTTAGCTTATAACACCTTACCTCTTCACAGCAGTGTCCTGGCGAACTTCTCTTCCTCATTGTCAGACGAACGCGACGCTGGTCCGCTCGTGGTTCTGGTCTCGCGACCCGATCAAAACATAATTCCATTATTGCGGTTTTGTGCTTCCATGATTGCGGTTTTTGGTGAACGATTTTTCAAAACAAATAACAGTAGTAATTAAAAAAAGACTGGCAAACGCGTGTGTGTCACTCAGCCTTTGTCGTCGGCTTCCGTCGGTCTATGATGACCATGGAAGAAAATCATAACGTCTACTCTGCTGGAGCAAAAACAAAATAAGCACCGCCTGTGGCCGAACATGCTGATGCGTGAATGGCAGTCACTGTCACACAGGTTGCATTTGTGGGTGGTCTCCGTGCTGCTGGGTCTGTGACGATTCTTCCTGCGGGTCCTTTTTTGATCTGCTGCAGCAGTCAGTCTTCACCCAGCCTTAAAAAAAACAGCTTGCGAACTTCTCTGCTTCAATTGGCTCACTGCATTCACAGCGTTGGTAGGCAGGTCCTTCTTGCTAGGTTTTCAGACATTGGTTCTTCAAGGTTTCAGAAACCCAATTCAAGGCTCTTATTAGTCGAATGAGAGGTCAATCATATCCAATCTGTGTCTGTAGTGGAAGGACTTTTTTTTTTTTTCAGTGCGCTCTCCTGCGCCCTCATGCGCTCTGGGACGCAGAGACTTGCCCGCCCGCGGTACAACGGAGTGCAAGAGGTTAACAGGGAAAAAAATCCAAATTAACAAGAAAAAAATTACAAAATTATGATAAAAGTTTCAAATTTACATGAGAAAAATCATAAATTTATGAGACAAAAGTTGCAAATTTATGAGAAAATAACTGTACATTTTTGAGGAAAAAAGTTAGATTTACAAGAGAAAAATCATATATTTATGAGAAAAAAGTTGCAAATTTATGAGACAAATGTTTAAAATTTACAGGAAAAATTTTCCAAATTTATGTAGAAAAAAGTTGCAAATCTTTGAGAGAAAAGTTTCAAATTTATTAGTAAAGAGTTGCTAATTTTTTTTTTGTAACTTAGATTTTTATTCATTTTTCATCATATATAATGCATTCAGATCACATTCTACATTTAAAAAACAAAGGGGTTAGGGTAGGGAAAAAAAAAACAAAAAAAACAAAATAAAAATAAAAAAAAATAAAAAATAAAAGGGGGGGGGGACAAATGTTGGAGCATCAAGTTTTTAGTTTCCATCTCTTAATTCTTCTGGTTTTTTCAGTGTCTTTGGTTATTCTTTCAATTTCTGCCTCGTTGTTGCACTTTGTAGTGTGTCCATTTCCGCCATTTTTTCTCCCATATTCCTTCTTGCATTCTTCGTCGATATGTTAGTTTTTCCATCATACGTATGTCCTCAACAATGTCAGTCCATTGTTCTTGGTCAGGAAGAACTTCTGATCGCCATTTTTTTGTGATAGTTTTTTTACATGCAATCAACAAGATTTTAACTAGATATCTGTCCTCAGCCTGTATAACACTGTCTTTTTTAAGATCACATAAGTACATCAGGTTACAGTTCATTGGTATATTATATCCTAATATCCTCTGTATTGTCACATGCATAGATTTCCAAAATGATGATATTTTGTAGCATTTCCAAAACATATGTGAGTGGTCTGCATTTTGAGCCCCACATCCCCTCCAGCATAAAGATTGGGTATTTGAATATTTTCCTTGAATCTGTGGTGTAATGAAAAAGCGAATCAGGTTTTTCCATCCAAATTCCCTCCATGCCCTTGAATTTGTTGATGTGTGTTGTGTTTTCCATATTTCCTGCCAGCTTTCTTCTGTTATGTTTAAATTGAGCTCTTTCTCCCATTTCTCCTTTATATAGTTACTTGTATGATTGTTTGTCATAAGTTTCTGATATAGTTTTGAAATAATTCTTATTTTATTTCCTGCATATGAGCTTAAAATAAGTTGTATAATCTCGTTCACATCTGTTTGGAGGTTATGCCTAATCTTCTTCATATAGTAATCTCTCATCTGCAGATATCTGAAAAATTCCGATCTTTCTAATTTAAATTTTCTCCTGATATTTACAAAGCTCCCGAGATCTTTTTTTCCGATATTGCCCCATGCTGTGATTCCCTTGTTCACCAGATTTTTGTATCCCCTATCTTGTTTTGCCGGTTCAAACTGACTGTCAAATGCTACCCATTTCAATAGTTTTATGTCTTCCATTATATTATATTTTTGTACTATTTTATACCACAGTTCTAAAGTAAATTTAGTGATTGGGTCTATTTGTTTGATTTGCTTATATGCATCTTTATCCCCTATTATGCTTTGTACTGGGAGTCCCTCAATTTCCTTTTCCATTTCTTTCCATTTTGCCTCATATCCCTCGTCGCACCAACATATGATATATCTTATTTGTGCTGAGTAGTAATATTCCTTTAGACTCGGTAGGCCCATGCCTCCTTTCTCTTTTGGTAATTGGAGGGTTTTATATTTCACTCTTGGTTTTTTACCTCCCCAAACAAATCTCGATATCATCCTGTCCCACTTTGAGAATTGGGCATCTGGAATCTCTGTTGGTATAGCCTGGAAGAGGTAAAGTAATCTAGGTTGTATGCTGATTTTGACTGTCTCCATTTTTGAATTCAGATCCATATTTAAGATTGACCATCTATCAATATCTTTTTTTATTTCTTGTTCCAACCTATCATAGTTTGCTTTATATATTTTGCTTAGGTCTTTAGGTATGTTCACTCCAAGGTATTTTATTTCTTTTTGCTTCCAGTTTAGTTTGATCTTATCAGTTATCTGGTTTAGAGGGTTATAGTGGAATGTCAGTATTTGTGTTTTTGTTATGTTTATCTTGTATCCTGATAATTTTCCAAAATTTTCTATCAAGTTCATCATTTCCATTATTGATTTATCTGGTTGTTCAAGGTAAACTATAATATCGTCTGCAAATAGCCCAATCTTGTGTTCCGCCCCCTTTATTGTTACACCTTTTAATTTCTTATTTTGTCATATCGCTTGAGCCAGTGGTTCTATGAACAGAGCAAACAAGGTGGGCGATAAGCAGCATCCCTGCCTAGTTGATCTTTGTATATTTACTTTGTCTGTTAAGCTACCGTTTATCTTGATTCTTGCCACAGGTTCTTGATATAGCGTCCTTATGCATTGTACTGATTTTTCGTTAAATCCAAAGCGCTCCAGTACACTATATAGGAATTTCCAGTTAACCCTGTCAAATGCTTTTTCTGCGTCTAAACTCATTATTACTGCGCTTTTCTTTTCTTTATGTATTTGGTTAATTATATGTATTGTTCTCCTGATATTGTCATGTGTTTGGCGTCCCTCTATGAATCCAGTTTGATCATCTTCTATCAATTCCGTCAAGAATGTCTTTATTCGTTTACATATAATTGTTGTGTATATTTTATAATCTACATTTAATAAAGAGATTGGTCTATAGTTTCCGCATTGTTCTTTATCTTTCCCTGGTTTTAAAATAACTGAAATGATTGCTTCGTTCCATGTTGGAGGTATTTTGTTGTTGTTCAGCGTCCAATTAAATGACTTTAGGAGTTGTGGCGTGAGTTCTTCTATAAACAGTTTATAAAACTCAGATGAGTATCCATCACTACCTGGTGATTTACCATTTTTAAGTGACTTAATCACATCTCTGATCTCTTGTGGTGTTATTTCTGCTGTTAGTTTTCCATTTTGTTGATTTCCTATTGATGGCAAGTCCAATGTGTCTAGAAATTTTTTGATATCTTTAGTATTTGTTTCTTCAGGTTGCGAGTATAGTTCTTGGTAGAAATTATGGAAAATTTCTTCGATGTTTTCTGGGTTAACTGTGGTTTTATTTGTGGTGGGGTCTTTAATCTTGTACACATTATTCATTGTTTGTTGTTTTCTTAACCGTTTTGCCAGCAGTTTTGTGGCTTTTTCATAATATTTTTGCTTTAGATATCTATTTTTCCTTTCAATTTCATCCATTTGTGTTTCTTTTATCTTTGTTTTTTCTTCTTTAATTTCTTGATATATTTTTGGATCATTTGTGCTTTGATGTTTACGTTCTAGTTCCCTCAGTCTCTCACATCTTTGTTCATACGCTTCCAGTTTAGTCTTATTTGCTTTTCCTGTTTCAACAATTAATTTACCCCTTAACACGGCTTTTAGTGCGTCCCATAGTATTGTTGGGTCCACTTCTTCATTGTCATTCTCTTGGATATATTCGTTTATGTTTATTTTTATTCTTTCTTTCATTTTCTCATCATTTAACAGTCCTACGTTAAGTTTCCATGTTGTTTGTCGTTTTCTATTGTTTAAATATATTTCCATGTATATAGGATTATGATCTGATATTTCTGCCCCTCCAATCCAACAATTTCTCACCCTGTGTCTGTCACCTTCATTCATAAGGAAGTAATCTATTCTAGAGTGTACTTTATGGGCTGCTGAATAATGTGTATAGTCTTTTTCGAGTGGGTGTAGGTCCCTCCATATGTCTACCATACCCATTTCTGCCAGTGAGGTTCTTATGAACTTTGTTACATGTTTTTTTGTCTTCTTAACACTTGTTGTGTCAACTTCATGATCCATGACAGCATTTAAGTCTCCTCCACAAATTAGGACTCCTTCACTGTGTGTTGCTATGAGATCAAACAGATGTTGAAAAAAACCCTTGTCACTTTCTGGTGGGGCATAGATGTTCACTAATGTGATCTGCATACCATCTATTCTTCCCTTTATTATTACATACCTGCCTTCTTTATCCTGGATTTCCTGTTCACTTTCAAATTGTATTTTGTTTGAGATTAGTATCATAACCCCCCTTTTTGCTCCTCCCTTAAATGAACTGTAGTAGGAGTTCTTATAGCCAAATCTCTTTAGTTTCACATGTTCTGCCTTGCTCAAATGTGTCTCTTGCATAAATACAATTTCAGCTTTTTCCTTCTTGAATTTTCTTATTATTCTTTCCCTTTTAACAGGTGAGTTCAGACCATTCACGTTTAGTGTCATTATCTTAAGATTTTTACCCATATTCATGTTTTTCCATTTTTTTAACTTGTGCTCCTAGCCCCTTTAACAACAAAAATAACACATATTTATATAAAAACACATTAAAAAAACTCGACCTCCGTACTTTGGGCCTTTCTTCTGCCCACTGGTCCCTGTTGGTGGGTGGGGGGTTTGTCTTCACAGAGTGAAGGGCCCTCCCTAGACTTCTAATTACTATCAAAGTAATAGTCATAAGTCTAGAAATGTCCAACAAATATCACTTAAACCTCTCCTAGCCGTCTGTTTCTCTTTTACCTTGTCTTCTTGGCCTTCATTTCTTCTGTGCCTTTCTTAATCTTTGTTATGATCTAGGCTTTCAGTTGAAAGCCTTGTAGCTTGTCCTGGGCCCGCTGCTCTACGTCTCTCCCCCTTCTTCCGCCGTTCACTCGCCTCCACTCCGTCTGTCGTGGTGCGTTCAGGGCCGCCGCTGCTCCAGCCGTCTCCTTCGGCACGCTCACCTCAAGGCCCCGCTCCATCATATCCCGCGCTGCCTCTTCGGCCGTGTTGTAGGTTCTTGTGCCTTCCTCCCAATGAATCCTCATTTTCGTTAGCGGCGTTTGGAATCTATTTTTTTTCTCTTTCAGCGTTTTTTTAATGTTGGCATATTTCTTCCGCTGCTGCACGATTTCTGTCGGGTAGTCATGGTCAAAAAATATCTGTTTGTCGCCGATTCGTATCTTTTTTTTCCATGCTTGCGTCAGGATTCTTTCCTTTATGTCATATTTCACAAAGTTTACCACAACTGACCTGGGTGTAGCGTTTGTTTTCGGGTTCTGTGCCGGTGTTCTGTGCGCCCGTTGAATCTGCAGATCCGTTTCTCCGGGTATTTCCAGTTCTTTTTTTAAGAACTGATCCATGAATTTTGTCATCGAGTTGCCTTCAATGCCCTCCGGAATTCCAAAGATGCGCATATTGCTTCGTCGGGATCTGCTCTCCAAGTCGTTTATTTTCTCCTGCATCCTCTGCGTTTGCGTCGTCAGGGTCTGTAGTTGTTCGTTTGCCTCGCTTTTCCAATCTTCTAGTTCCGAAATTCGGGTCTGCGCTTCTGTCATACACGCCCGCTGGGAGCGCAGCTCCTCCATGTTTTCCGTTAATTTACGCTCCATTTCTCTTCGGAGGTCCATGATTTCCTCCTTAATTTCTTTTTTCAGTTCCTCCTTAAGAGCCGCTAAATCCTGTTGTAGCTGTCGCTTGAATTCTCTCAACTCTTCACCCAAACTGGCGATGCCAGCGTTCATGTTGTCGAGTCTGGTGTCCTCCATTTTCTCTGCTGTGGACATCTCGTTTTTTTGGGCTTTGCGTACAGCAGTTTTTCCTGCGTTGTTGGAGAGGAATTCTTCAATTTTACCCTGTTTTTGTCCTTGTGCCCGGTTCCTTCGTGTTTTCATCCCTTAGTTTATTGATTCGTTTATGTCGAGTTGGCCATTTACCGATGATTTTTAATCCGGCTAGGGAGAGCTCTTTGTTTAAGTGTTATGTCTCTCCGCCATCTTCCCGGACAAGAGTTGCTAATTTATCAGAAAAATGTTTCAAATTCATGAGAAAAAAGTTGCAGATTTGCATGAGAAAAATCACAAATTTATGTGAAAAAAAGTTGAAAATTGGAAAAACAATCATAAATTTATGAGACAAAAACTGCAAATTTATGTGAAAATAATTGCACATTTTTTAGGAAAAAGTTACAGATTTGCAAGAGAAAAATCATATATTTATGAGAAAAAAAGTTTAAAATTTACAGGAAAATTTTTTGCAAATTTTGTGGAAAAAAGTTTTGATGAGAAAAATGTTGCAAATTTATGAGAAAAAAAGTAAACAATTTACAGGGAAAAAAGTTTTGATGAGAAAAATGTTGCAAATTTATGAGAAAAAAGTAAACAATTTACAGGGAAAAATGCAAACAAAAAAAATTGCAAAATTATGATAAGTTTCAAATTTACATGAGAAAAATCAAATTTATGAGACAAAAGTTGCAAATTTATGAGAAAATAATTGCATATTTTTGAGGAAAAGAGTTACAGATTTCCATCCATCCATCCATCCATCTTCTACCGCTTTTCCGGAGGTCCGGGTCGTGGAGGCAGCAGTTCAAGCAGAGAAGCCCAGACTTCCCTCTCCCCAGCCACCTGCTCCAGCTCTTCAGAGGGGATACCAAGGCGTTCCCAGACCAGCTGGGAGACATAGTCTCTCCACCGAGTCCTGGGTCTGCCCCGGGGTCTCCTCCCAGTGGGACGTGCCCGAAACACCTCAAGTGGGAGGCGTCCAGGAGGCATCCTAATCAGATGCCCATACCACCTCAACTGACTCCTTTCAATGTGGAGGAGCAGCAGTTCTACTCTGAGCCTCTCCCGGATGACTGAGCTCCTCACCCTATCTCTGAGGGTGAGCCCAGCAATCCTATGGAGAAAGCTCATTTCAGCTGCTTGTATCCGCGATCTCGTTCTTTCGGTCATTACCCAAAGCTCGTGACCATAGGTGAGAGTAGGAACGTAGATTGACTGGTAAATCGACAGCTTTGCCTTAGAACTAAGCTCCCGCTTCACCACAACAGACCGGTACAACGTCCGCATCACTGCAAATGCTGCTCCAATCCGTCTGTCGATCTCTCGCTCCATTTTCCCCTCACTTGTGAGCAAGACCCCAAGATACTTAAACTCCTCCACTTGGGGCAGGAGCCTGTCCCCAACCCAGAGAGGACAATCCACCTTTTTCCGGCTGAGGACCATGGACTCGGACTTGGAGGTGCTGATTCTCATCCCAGCCGCTTCACACTCAGTGGCAAACCGTCCCAGCAAGAGCTGTAGGTCATTGCTGGATGAAGCCAACAGGACATCATCTGCAAACAACAGAGATGAGATCCTGTGGTCACCAAGCATGACACCCTCCATTCCCTGGCTGCGCCTAGAAATCCTGTCCATAAAAATTATGAACAGGATCGGTGACAAAGGGCAGCCTTGGCGGAGTCCAACTCTCACTGGGAATGACTCCGACCGAGTGTTGGCAATACGACCCAAACTCTCACAACGGTCGTACAGAGACCAAATAGCTCGTAACAACAAGCCCGATACCCCATACTCCCGAAGCATCCCCCCACAAAAATCCATGAGGGACGCGGTCAAATGCCTTCTCCAAGTCCACAAAACACATGTAAACTGGTAGGGCAAACTCCCATGAACCCTCAAGAATTCTCGAGAGGGTGAAGAGCTGGTCCGATGTGCCACAGCCAGGACGAAAACCACATTGGAATCCAAGGTTTGACCAACGGCCGGACTCTCCTCTCCAGTACCTTGGCAAAGACCTTCCCAGGGAGGCTGAGGAGTGTGATCCCTCTAAAGTTGGAGCACACCCTCCGGTCCCCTTTTTTGAAGAGAGGAACCACCACCCCGATTTGCCATGCCAAAGGCACTGCCCCCGACCTCCATGCAATGTTGCAGAGGCGTGTCAACCATGACAACCCAACAACATCCAGGGCCTTGAGGTACTCAGGGCGAATCTCGTCCACCCCCGGGGCCCGGCCACCAAGGAGATCTTTAACCACCTTGGCGACCTCAGCCCCTGTGATAGGCGAGTCATCCCCCTTGTCCCCAAACCCTGCTTCCTCTGTGGAAGGCGTATCAGTGGGATTGAGGAGATCCTCGAAGTATTCCTTCCACCGCCCGACGATATCCCCAGTCGAAGTCAACAGTGTCCCATCCGCACCATACACAGTGTGGACGGGGAGCTGCTTTCCCCTCCTGAGCCGCTGGACAGTTTGCCAGAATCTCTTTGAGGCCGACCGAAAGTCTTGTTCCATGGCCTCACCCAACTCCTCCCATACCCGGGTTTTTGCTTCAGTAACCACCCGAGCTGCACTCCGCTTGGCCTGCCGGTACACCTCAGCTGCTTCGGGAGTCCCACAAGCCAACCAAGCTTGATAGGACTCCTTCTTCAGCTTAATGGCCCCCCTCACCACTGGTGTCCACCACTTGGTTCGGGGGTTGCCACCACGAGATGCACCGACCACCTTGCGGCCGCAGCTCTGGGCCGCCGCTTCAACAACAGAGGTGGAGAACATGGCCCATTCAGACTCCATGTCTCCGGACTCCCTCGGAATGTGGTTGAAGTTCTTCCGGAGGTGGGAGTTGAAGACTTCCTGGACAGGGGCCTCAGCCAGACGCTCCCAGCACACCCTCACTATACGTTTGGGTCTACCAGGTCTGAATGGTCGCTCTTTGTTTGTTTTTGTTTGTCAATTGTGTGTCTGCTTGCACTTATACCCGTGAAGAACTTTTAAATATCAGGACTTTGACCCCCACGGACCTCCTCCCAGTTTTTCTAGCCCCTGCCGCCGATCTGGTTTATTGTTTGGCTCGGAAAGTGAGACGGCGGAAGAGAGGTAGACGAGCGGGCGCTCTCGTACGACTTCGCAGGAGAGGCTCGCGAACGGCGCTGCCTGGCATATTTCTGTCCAATACCAACTCTCTCTCTAACAAGGTAGATGAACTGAGACTGCTGATGCGTTTTAAGGACCTCGCCTCCTCAGCTGTCCTCTGCTTTACTGAGACCTGGCTCCGGGAAAATATACCGGACAGCGCGCTGCGCCTCGACGGCTTCCAGCTCTTCCGTGCTGATCGTGACACAGAGCTTTCCAGCAAGACCACAGGAGGCGGTGTCTGCTTCTACATCAACTGTAGCTGGTGCTCTGATGTAACGGTAATTTCCAAACACTGTTCTCCTGCCTTGGAATTTCTTGTTATCAATTGCAAGCCCTTCTATTCCCCGCGGGAGTTTGCTTCTTTCATAATGATCGCTGTGTACGCCCCTCCCGACGCGGACACGCGCGAAGCTCAGCGCGTGCTCGCGGATCACATTCAACACACAGAGCGGAGTTTTCCAGACTCGCTGATTATTGTGGCTGGCGACTTTAATCAGTGCAATCTGAGCCACGATCTCCCCCGCTACAAACAGTTTATTAAATGCCCCACCAGAGGATTAAACACACTGGATCACTGTTACACCACAGTGAAAGACGCATATCGCGCTGTCCCTCGAGCTGCGCTGGGATTATCTGATCACGTGATGGTTCACCTCATTCCCACATACAGACAGAGATTGAAGCTCACTAAACCTGTTGTGAGCACTACGAAGATACGGACCAGTGATGCTGAGGAGAAGCTGGAAACGTGCATGGAAATATCTGACTGGGGCATGCTTAAAGGAGCCACGCATGATCTGGATGAGTACACGGACACTGTGAACTTATATATCCACTTTTGTGAAGAGAACATTCTTCCATCACGCACCAGGGTGAGTTACTCTAATGACAAACCCTGGTTCACAGCTAAGCTCAGACAGATCAGGAAGGAGAAGGAAGCAGCGCTGAAAAGTGGAGACAGGGACTGCTACAGGGAGGTTAAATACCGGTTTAACAGAGAGCTGAAGAGGGCTAAATCTGTGTACTCAGAGAGACTCCAGCAGCAGTTCACTGCTAATGATTCGGCTTCCGTGTGGAGAGGACTGAGGCAGATCACCAACTATCGGCCTCAGGCTCCTAAAGGTCAGGATGACAAAGCCCTTTGTCAGAGACTGTCCCAACACTATGCCCGTTTTGACACCTCGTCATCTGTGTCCAACTCCCCCCCTCCCTCCAGCTCCACAGCCTCCACATTCCCTACTTCATTTAAGGCACCCCCCCCCCCTCCTCCCCCCCTCCCCTTATCATCAGTGAGCAGGATGTGCTCAAACAGTTCTCCAGACTGAACCCGCGCAAGGCCCCCGGCCCAGACGGCGTGTCTCCCTCCACCCTGAGACTCTGTGCGAAACAGCTGGCCCCTGTATTCACAGACATTTTTAACACCTCCCTTAAGTTATGCCACGTGCCATCCTGCCTCAAATCCTCCACCATCATCCCTGTCCCCAAGAAGCCACGGATCACTGGACTTAATGACTACAGACCTGTAGCGCTCACCTCTGTAGTCATGAAGTCCTTTGAGCGCCTGGTCCTGTCCCACCTCAAGTCCATCACCACCCCTCTCCTGGACCCGCTGCAGTTTGCCTACCAAGCCAACAGGTCTGTAGACGATGCAGTCAACCTGGCCCTCCACTCCATCCTGCAGCACCTGGACTCCCCGGGAACCTACGTCAGGATCCTGTTTGTGGACTTCAGCTCCGCATTCAACACCATCCGCCCCGCTCTGCTCCGGGACAAGCTGTCCCTGCTCAACGTGCCTGACTCCCTCTGCAGGTGGATCATCGACTTCCTGACGGACCGGAGGCAGCATGTGCGGCTGGGAAAGACTGTCTCAGACTATACTAGCATCAGCACCGGATCACCCCAGGGCTGTGTACTTTCCCCCCTACTCTTCTCCCTTTACACCAACTCCTGCACCTCCAGCCACCAGTCTGTCAAGTTGATCAAGTTTGCGGACGACACCACCCTCATCGGGCTCATCTCCAACGGCGACGAGTCCGCCTACAGGAGAGAGGTGGCCCAGCTGGCGTCCTGGTGCAGCAATAACAACCTGCAGCTGAACGCTCTGAAGACAGTGGAGATGATTGTAGACTTCAGGAAAGTCACTACTCCTCTGCCCCCCCTCACCCTCTCAGGCTCTCCCATCACCACTGCTGATTCCTTCCGCTTCCTAGGCACTACCATCACCAGGGACCTCAAATGGGAGCTGACCATCAGCTCACTCATCAAAAAAGCCCAGCAGAGGATGTTCTTCCTGCGGCAGCTGAGGAAGCTCAAGCTACCCACCAAGATGTTAGTGCAGTTCTACACAGCCATCATCGAGTCCATCCTCACCACCTCCATAACCGTGTGGTACGCAGGAGCCACTGCCAGGGACAGACTAAGGCTGCAGCGCGTCGTGCGCACTGCTGAGAAGGTGATCGGCTGCAAGCTCCCATCTCTCCAGGATCTGTACATCTCCAGGACCCGGAGGCGTGCTGGCCGGATCATAGCCGATCCCTCACACCCTGGTCACGTACTGTTTGCCCCCCTCCCCTCTGGTAGAAGACTTCGGTCCATCCAGACTAAAACCTCCCGTCACATGAACAGCTTCTTCCCCTCTGCCATTAGACTGCTGAACACTAAGTGACTCTCGTGCACCATGTACAGCAGCTCAACCAGACTCATGTCAATCATCACTGTTTTCTTCCTGCATTACGGACTGCACTATATAGTTCTCCACAGTATCTGCTGCTGGCTAATATATATTTTAACTGTTGACCAGTATCACTTAATCTTATCCTACACTTTATTACATGTATAGTTTATTTCTCTTATCTTATCATGTTTAATGTTGCAGCATTGTACCGAGACAAATTCCTAGTTTGTGTACTACATGAACAATGGCAATAAACCTGATTCTGATTCTGATTCTGAATGGCTTCCTCCCCTGCCATCGGATCCAACTCACCACCAGGTGGTGATCAGTTGACAGCTCTGCACCTCTCTTTACTCGGGTGTTCAAGACATACAGTCGCAGGTCTGATGATACGATAACAAAATCGATCATCGACCTGCGACCTAGGGTGTCCTGGTGCCAGGTGCACATATGGACACCCTTATGCTTGAACATGGTGTTCGTTATGGACAAACTGTGGTTAGCACAGAAGTCCAATAACTGAACACCACTCGGGTTCAGATCGGGCAGGCCGTTCCTCCCAATCACCCCCCTCCAGGTTTCACTGTCGTTGCCCATGTGCGCATTGAAGTCCCCCAGTAGGACAATGGAGTCTCCAAGAGGAGCACCCTCCAGCACCCCAGTCACAGACTCCAAAAAGGGTGGGTACTCTGAAACATCATTTGGTGCATAGGCACAAATGATGGTCAAGACCCGGTTCCCAACCCGAAGGCGCAGGGAAGCAACCCTTTCAGCCACCTGGGAAAACTCCAATATAGAGGCAGCAAGGTGGGGCGATACAAGAATACCCACCCCTGCTCGTCGCCTCTTACCCAGGGCGACTCCAGAAAAGGCCAAGCTCCAGCCCCTCTCCAGGAGACTGGTTCCGGAACCGGAGCTGTGTGTTGAGGTGAGGCCAACTATATCTAGCCGGTATCTCTCAACCTTGTACACCAGCTCAGGCTCCTTCCCCACCAGAGAGGTGACATTCCACGTACCAAAAGCCAGTTTAGAAAGCTTGGGATCAGTCCGCCAAGGTCTCCGCCTTTGACCGCCACCTAACCCACATAGCACCGGACCCCCATGATCCCTCCTGCAGGTGGTGAGCCCACTGGAGGGCGGACCCATGTAACTCCTTCGGGCTGAGCCCGGCCGGGTCCCATGGGTGGAAACCTGGCCAC
This sequence comes from Pholidichthys leucotaenia, assembly GCA_020510985.1. Lineage (NCBI taxonomy): Eukaryota > Metazoa > Chordata > Actinopteri > Cichliformes > Pholidichthyidae > Pholidichthys > Pholidichthys leucotaenia. Next base: position 230,299,769 of record CM035844.1, read on the forward strand.
CAGACACTAGCCTTCGAGCCCCTCCCCCAGGCCTGGCTCCAGAATGGGGCCCCGGTAACCCCATACCGGGCGGGGTACACTGAATCCTTGATATACAATTTATCATGAGAGTCTGTTGGATCGTTCTTAGTCTGGCCGTTCACCCAGGACCAGTTTGTCTTGGGAGACCCTATCAGAGGCAAATTGCCCCGGACAACATAGCTCCTGGGATCACTGGGGCACGCGAACCCCCCCACCACGATAAGGTGACGATCCATGAGGGGGAGTTACAGAGTTACAACAGAAAAATCATATGTTTATGAGAAAAAAGTTGCAAATTTATGAGACAAATGTTTATGAGACAAATGTTTAAAATTTACAGGAAAAATTTTGCAAATTTATGTAGAAAAAAGCTGCAAATCTTTGAGAGAAAAGTTTCAAATTTATTAGTAAAAAGTTGCTAATTTATCAGAAAAATGTTTCAAATTCATGAGAAAAAAGTTGCAAACCCCATCCTCCTCCATAGACCAGCATCTCTCGGTTTTTCTGGTACTGTTTTGAACTGGTTCACATCCTACCTTTCTGACCGCTCCCAATTCATCCAGTTAAAATCATACACATCCCAGCCATCGTCCATCTCTTCTGGTGTCCCCCAAGGTTCAGTCCTTGGTCCAATTCTGTTCATCATTTATCTTCTCCCTATTGGTCATATTTTCCGTAAATTTAATATTCAATTCCATTGTTACGCTGATGACACCCAGCTGTATCTTTCCTCCAGACCTACCTCCAACCTCCCTCCCACCTCCCTCTGTGACTGCCTCCATGAACTCACTTCCTGGTTTTCCTCTAACTTTCTTAAACTTAACAGTGATAAAACAGAAGTCCTCTTAATCGGTTCAAAATCCACCTTTTCAAAGTCAAACAGTATCACCATCACCATTGACAACACTACTGTTTCCCCCTCTTCTCAAGTCAAAAACCTTGGGGTAATTTTGGACACCACCCTCTCCTACAAATCCCACATCAATAATGTCACCCGGTCAGCATTTTTCCATCTACGTAACATCAACTGTCTCCGTCCCTCCCTCACCCCTGCCAGCACCGCCATCCTGGTCCATTCTCTTGTTACCGCCCGCCTGGATTATTGTAACTCCCTTCTTTCTGGTCTCCCCCTCAAATCTCTTAAAAAACTTCTACTGGTTCAGAATGCTGCCCCCCGGATCATTACCAGAACTCCATCCACCCATCATATCACCCCGGTTCTGCAGCACCTCCATTGGCTCTCCATCAAACACCGCACTGACTATAAAATCATCCTCCTCACCTACAAAGCCCTCCATGGCCTCCCCCACCCCATACCTGGCTGCACTCCTGTCCGTCCATACACCATCCAGAACTCTCAGATCATCAACTACCATCAACCTCATTGTCCCTCCTGCACACATGACCACCATGGGCCTCCGATCATTCAGCTGCACCACTCCCCGCCTCTGGAACTCCCTCCCACCGGACCTCAGGAACTTAAACTCACTTTCTACCTTCAAATCCCACCTGTGTTTTTAAATGTGTTTTATTGATTGTTTTATTCTTGTACGGCATCCTTGAGTGTCTTGAAAGGCGCCTTAAATAAAATGTATTATTATTATTATTATTATTATTGATTATTAAATTTACATGAGAAAAATCACAAATTTATGTGAAAAAAGTTGAAAATTGAAAAACAATCATAAATTTGAGACAAAAACTGTGAATTTATGTGAAAATAATTGCACATTTTTGAGGAAAAAAGTTACACATTTGCAAGAGAAAAATTATATATTTATGATTAATTTATGGTTAACCAAAGGACTACAAAAGGCGTGTAAAAAGAAAAATTTATTATATAAAGCTTTCCTAAAGAAAAGAACAAAAGAACCAGAGCAGCGGTATAAAACATACAAAAATAAGTTAACATATATAATAAGATGTAGTAAAAGAGACTATTACAGTAAAGAACTGGAGAAAAACAGAGACAATATTAAAAATACATGGACAATACTCAACAGTATCCTTGGAAATAAAAGCAGAAATACAAGCTACCCAACTAACATTCCAAAAAATAATAAAACGACTCAGAGTGTGAATATTGCTTCACCTGCAGATGAATTTAATAATTTTTTTGTTAACATTGGACCTAAACTGGCCCGAGAAATACTCACTACGGTGCCAACAGGTGATACAATATGCAATAACACTGCTGTAAAAGACTCCATCTTCATAAAGAACACAGACGAAAGAGAGGTCATTGAAATTGTTAAATCGTTCAAAAGTAAAACATCTACTGACTGTGATGGTATTGACATGCTATTAGTCAAAACTGTTATCGAATGCATAGTAAAACCACTGACGTATATCTGCAACCTGTCTCTCCAATCAGGTATATTTCCCAATGCAATGAAAATAGCTAAAGTAATTCCGATATACAAGACGGGCGACAGAGGGGAATTCTCAAACTATAGACCAATTTCACTATTACCGCAATTTTCCAAGATACTTGAAAAAATATTCTATGAGAGAATTGACAACTTCATACTGAAGAATGATTTATTATGTGAGCAGCAATATGGGTTCAGACACAAGAGGACAACTGCATATGCCCTAATGGAATTTACAGAAAAAATATCAACAGCCATTGAAAATAAAGAGTATTCAGTTGGAGTATTCCTAGATCTTAAAAAAGCATTTGATACAGTAGATCATAATTTATTATTAAAGAAACTACAAAATTCTGGTATTAGAGGGGTAGCACTGTCCTGGTTAAGTAGTTACTTAAAGAATAGATATCAGTATGTATGTGTTAGCAACAAAAACTCAGAGTTGCTGAAGGTCACCTGTGGAGTCCCACAGGGTTCAGTTTTGGGACCATTATTATTCAATATGTATATAAACGATATATGTAAAGTTTCAGAAAAAATGGACTTAATATTGTTTGCCGATGACACTAATCTGCTATGCAGTGGAAACAATTTGGAACAACTTCTGGATACACTCGGAAAGGAATTAGAAAAGCTTAAACTGTGGTTTGATTCAAACAAATTAACGCTCAATTTAAGTAAGACAAAATTTATAGTCTTTAACAACCATCACAACAATCCAGTACCCAAACTCAGTGTAAATGGTGTAGAGATTGAAAGGGTATCTGAAACTAAATTCCTTGGAGTAATAATTGATAACAAACTGTGTTGGAAGTCACATATTAATTATACTAAAGGTGAAGTTTCCAAATCAATTGCAATATTACACAGAGTGAAATATTTGCTGAATCAACCCACACTATACACCTTGTATCATTCATTAATACTCCCATACATGACATATTGTAATGAAGTATGGGGAAATACATACAAAACAAACATATATCCACTCTTTATGCTTCAAAAGAGAGCTATTAGAATAATAAACAAAGCAGCTTACAGGGAACCAACAAACCCACTTTTTCTTAAACAAAAAACTCTCAAGTTGAAAGATCTGGTTGACTTTGAACATTATTATTGCGGTTTTAAAGTGAAGAATTTATCACTGCCCGCAAATATCCAAAAGTTGTTCCAAACAAGGGAGAAACGATATCACTTCAGAGGAACATGTATATTTCAAAAGCCTACAGTGAGAACTACCACCAAGCAACACTGTATTTCAGTGCAAGGAGTCAGATTATGGAACGATTATGGACCTGAATTAAAATCATGTACAACGCTTGGACAATTTAAACAAAAACTAAAGGAAGAAATACTCCAAACATATTTACAAGACGACATGTAAACTCACATAAGGATTGACATATCCAGCCTGTGTTGTGTTGTAGCTTAGTTTTTTTTTTTTTTTTTTTTTCTCTCTGTGACATTCTGTCTTAGATTTGTCTTGAATAGTAACTGCTCAACTTAGCTTAGCTTAGTTTTCCTTTTTTTCTCTCAGTCACACTTTGTCTTAGCTTTGTTCTAAATTGTAATCAATCTTGTCTTGTTTACTCTTTTTTCTTTTGAATTCTTGGATGGAATATGGGTGGGCAATATAAGCTGCGGCTTCAGCCATCACCCATTTTGGATAACTCACGTGGAATTGTTTAGTAGAAGGAGTCTTTGTCTAATTTGACCTTGTTGTTATATTATACAGTTTCTTTTAACCTGTACTGTATTATCCGAAATAAAATTCATTCATTCATTCATTCATTCATTCATGAGAAAAAAAATTAAAATTTATGGGAAATTTTTTTTGCAAATTTTGTGGAAAAAAGTTTTTATGAGAAAAATGTTACAAATTTATGAGAAAAAAACAACAATTAACAGGGAAAAAAATGCAAATTAACAAGAAAAAAATTGCAAAATTATGATAAAAGTTTCAAATTTACATGAGAAAAAACATAAATTTATGAGACAAAAGTTGCAAATTTATGAGAAAATAATTGCATATTTTTGAGGAAAAGAGTTACAGATTTGCAAGAGAAAAATCATATATTGATGAGAAAAAAGTTGCAAATTTATGTGACAAATGTTTAAAATTTACAGGAAAAATTTTCCAAATTTATGTAGAAAAAATTGCAAATCTTTGAGAGAAAAGTTTCAAATTTATTAGTAAAGAGTTGCTAATTTATCAGAAAAGTGTTTCAAATTCATGAGGAAAAAGTTGCAAATTTAAATGAGAAAAATCACAAATTTATGTGAAAAAAGTTGAAAATTGAAAAACAATCATAAATTTATGAGACAAAAACTGAATTTATGTGAAAATAATTGTACATTTTTTAGGAAAAAGTTACAGATTTGCAAGAGAAAAATCATATATTTATGAGAAAAAAGTTTAAAATTTACCAAATTTTTTGCAAATTTTGTGGAAAGAAGTTTTGATGAGAAAAATGCTGCAAATTTATGAGAAAAAGTAAACAATTTACAGGGAAAAAAATCAAACAAGAAAAAAATTGCAAAATTATGATAAAGTTTCAAATTTACATGAGAAAAATCATAAATTTATGAGACAAAAGTTGCAAATTTATGAGAAAACAATTGCATATTTTTGAGGAAAAGAGTTACAGATTTGCAAGAGAAAAATCATATACTGATGAGAAAAAAGTTGCAAATTTATGTGACAAATGTTTAAAATTTACAGGAAAAATTTTTGCAAATTTATGTAGAAAAAAGTTGCAAATCTTTGAGAGAAAAGTTTCAAATTTATTAGTAGAGTTGCTAATTTATCAGAAAAGTGTTTCAAATTCATGAGGAAAAAGTTGCAAATTTATATGAGAAAAATCACAAATTTATGTGAAAAAAGTTGAAAACTGAAAAACAATCATAAATTTATGAGACAAAAACTGAATTTATGTGAAAATAATTGTACATTTTTTTTAGGAAAAAGTTACAGATTTGCAAGAGAAAAATCATATATTTATGAGAAAAAAGTTTAAAATTTACAAAATTTTTTGCAAATTTTGTGGAAAGAAGTTTTGATGAGAAAAATGTTGCAAATTTATGAGAAAAAAGTAAACTATTTACAGGGAAAAAAATTCAAACAAGAAAAAAATTGCAAAATTATGATAAAAGTTTCAAATTTGCATTAGAAAAATCATAAATTTATGAGACAAAAGTCGCAAATTTATGAGACAAAAATGTTTAAAATTTACAGGAAAAATTTTGCAAATTTATGTAGAAAAAAGCTGCAAATCTTTGAGAGAAAAGTTCCAAATTTGTGACTAAAGAGCTGCAAATTTATGAGGAAAAACATGAGAGAAAAGCTGCAAATTTATAAGAAAACAGTTGTAAATGTGCATGAGAAAAATCACAAATTTATGAGAAAAAAGTTGCAGGTTCATTATAAATACTGCAAGTTGAGAATTTACAGGAAGAAAATCCTACATTTGAGACAAAAGTTGCAAATTTATGAGAAAAAAGTTGAATAGGGATGGGGGGTAGCAGGTTAACAAGGGGGTGATTTTGTTAACAAGGGGGATGGCTGTTGTGTATGAAGATTGGCCTTTGGGGTTTGCCGTAGCATTGCCGGGGCGGGGAACGGAATGATGTTAGAGGGGCTACGGCGGGGAGTATAAATAATAATGTGCGCCAAATAAAGTTCAGTTCTATGTTCGCCAAGACACTCTCTGCCTGCTTTATTGCTCAGACATAACAATGGCATCCCCCCCCTCAATCATCTACTGTCTATAGCAACTGTCAACATATGGGAAAAGTGGGGTAAATGGGGCCTTTAATGAAACAGAAATCATCCTTTGATCATGCTTAGTCTTTAAAGTGCTGCTTTATTAATTCTTGATCATGTAAAAAGATCCACACAAACTAATCGGTGGCAGCTTTGACAACAGAATTCTGCAATAAACGTGTGAAGTAAAGCTTCTTTGGTCTGGACTGACATCACTACTGTTCATCACTTTTATACACATAAAGCTGAATTAAGCCATATAAGCTGTAAAACACACCCACACCAGTGAGACCAGTTAACTGTGTCCGGGTTAGTCCTGTTTTCCAGCCGGTGCCAACACAGCCAGTGGTGGAGTCACACATATGCACATGGCTTTTAATTGTTTCAGGAACATTAAACATGTTTCATCTGTCTGCAGGAAGAAATTCGAAGCCCAAACCGGACCCTGAAGAGGTCACAGAGCTGCATTCAGTCAAAGGTTGGTGCAAAAGAACTCAATAAACATGCAGTAACACAATGAAACACGAGATGGAGCCACAGAGTAATTGAAAATCTAAACTGCAGTTCTTATGTGCCAATGAGTGGTTCAGTGTCTAAGGACTTTTCAGTCAGCAACGGGGTGAAACAAGGGTGTATGCTGGCACCTACACTCTTCTCGCTATATCTGGCAGCCATGCTTGAGGTAGCCTTCAAAGACACTTCAGAAGGAGTATACATTCAAACAAGGAAAGAAGCAGACTTGTTCAATGTGGTACGGTTTAAAGCCAAGAGTAAGACATCGATAAAGGTAGTAAGAGAAATGCTCTTTGCCGACGACAGTGCTCTAGCTGCTCACAGTGTGGAAGATATGCAATCTTTAGTGGAGAAATTTGCAAGAGCAGCTAGCCAATTCAGCCTCCAAATCAACAATAAGAAGACAGAGTGCCTCTATCAACCACCAAAGTTCCAGTTATCAACATCACTACCAGAAGAGATCAGCATTGGTAGAGAGCCACTAACTAACTACTAACTAACTAACCTGCACTTATATAGCGCTTTTCTAGTCACAAAGACCACTCAAAGCGCTTTCATTAATACTAACCCTCTATTCTAAGGGCCTATAGGAAACAGATATCTAAGGACAATTTAGAACAGCCAATTAACCTAACATGCATGTTTTTGGCATGTGGGAGGAAACCGGAGAAATCCCGGAGTAAACCCACGCAACACGGGGAGAACATGCAAACTCCTCACAGATCACTGTTGGTCGGGGGCTGGGATCGAACCCACGATCCCCACAATCCCCCAGCCAAGGGTAAACTGTGCTGCCGCAGTGCTAACCACTGCGCCACCGTGCAGCCCACTAGTCAAGTGCAAGACTTTCAAGTATCTAGGGAGTACTGTTTCAGAGAATGCTAGGCTGGAGGATGAACTATGTCTCAGAATGGGAAGAGCGAGCGCTGTGTTTGGAAACTTGAGGGAGAGACTGTGGAACAATTGACATGTGTCAATCCGTGTGAAATGCAAAGTGTACAGAGCGACAGTACTGGTTACTCTATTGTACGGTGCTGAAACTTGGACTGTCTACAGAGTGCAGGTGAAGAAACTCCACGCGTACATGATGAGACACCTTCGAGCCATAATGAACATCTCATGGAAAGACAAGATAACCAACATAGAAGTGTTGAAAAGAGCTGGTCTACCATCAATGGAGGACATGCTAATACAGATGAACCTGAGATGGCTCGGGCATGTTGAGAGGATGGACCACCAGCGTCTCCCTCGCCAGTTACTCTACTCACAGTTATGCGAGGGCAAACGCAATCAGGGTAGACCAAGGCTCAGATTTAAAGACACTGTAAAAAGAAACCTGAAGAAGTTGGACATAGACAGGAGTTCCTGGCAGCGGAAGGTGAAAGACAGAGCTGTGTGGAGGAATCTGATCAGACCTAAATGAAAGAGTCATTGTCGCCCACGACAGACTGCTATGATGATGAAACTGCAGTTCACAGGTCAGGGCATTTAGTTATATGGGACTTGCTTTGTGTAATTATTTAAATTCATTTTAGAAAACACAGTAAAACGCAGAACTATTTGACATGGGTTTGCAATCAGCAGCTGTTTTTATCATTAAAAAAAATAACTTTAAAATATGGGGGGGGGGCCTTCACTATTTTAGAAAAAGTTAGAGTGAGAAGTCCTCAATTTTCATACATTTATGAGTAAAATTGCACATTTACAAGAAAAAGAGATGTATACTTATATGAAAACTAATAAGAATAAAAGAAAAAGATGGACATTTAAAGAAAAAATTACATTTTTAAAAGAAAATTTGGAAATTAGAAAAACTCCCATCTGTAAGACAAAAATGAAAATTTTAAAAGGAAAAAAGTGACATAACGCACAGCTCAGGAGACACACACGCAGGCTCAGAGTGAATTCAATAGCTTTATTCAACAACAAGGATGTGTGGATGCGTGTCTGTGGAATGTGGATGTACTGGTGGCGGACGTCAGCGTCAGGCACGGAGGCAGGAAACCGTACAGCCAGACAACCCTGGGGAGAGAGCACAGGGAGAAGGTGACGGGCACCAAACCAGTACAACAGGTAATGTGAGGTTTGTTGGCTTACTTGGCAGGGCAGGTGGCAGGCGCGCTCAAGGGAGAGTCCAGAAGACAGAGACCTGACGATGCACCTGACAGCAGAAACGAGGTGGTGATGCGGGGGCGAAGTCCACCGCCGGGAGAAGTCCACCTGTGCACAGGGGAAAGACTGGAACACAAGTAGAGGTTTGCTTACGTGAGCGATCTTGCTGTTTGGCGAGGGGGTTCCTCTGAAGCAAGTAGCCGAAGGGAACAGACGGCTTCAGGCCGAAGCTCAAGGCAGAGCAGCTTATATGCCCCGCCGCTGACGAGGTGCAGGTGTGCGCTCAGCTGGCGCCGCTAATGAGCGGCGAGTTGTAACAGTACTCCCCCCTCTAGCAGCGCCTCCTGGCGATGGTTTATTGGGGTACTTCCGGTGAAACTCGGTGATGAGAGAGCGATCCAACACGAACGAGGAACGAACCCATTGCCTCCATTCAGGACCATAGCCCTCCCAGTCCACCAAATACTGTAGCCCGCGACCCCGGCGTCGGGAGTCTAAGATGGTCGAGACAGTCCAGGCCGGATGGCCATCAATCATCCGAGGCGCGGGCGGCGCAGCAGGATGAGGGCAGATGGGATCAGACACCACCGGTTTCACCTTGGAGACGTGGAAGGTGGGATGGATGCGGAGGGAGGGGGGGAGTAGCAACGCGCACTGCCACCGGGTTGATTATCTTGGTGATGGGGAATGGACCCATGAAGCGTTTCGCCAACTTTCTCCTCTCACCCTTCAGGTTCACATCCTGCGTGGATATCCAGACCGGTTGGCCCACCTGGTAGGCAGGAGCAGGTCTTCTACGCCGATCCGCCGTGGCCTTATTGCGCTCCACCGTGCGTAAAAGCGCATTGCGCGCGGCTGTCCAGATGGAGCGACACCGCCTGAGGTGAGCCCGAACCGTGGGAACTGCCGACTCATTCTCCAGCGAGGGAAACAGAGGGGGGTCGTATCCCAGGGACACCTTGAAAGGGGACATCCCTGTGGCTGAGGAGCGAGCGGTGTTGTGAGCGTATTCTACCCAGGCAAGGTGTTTGCTCCATGACGCAGGCTTTGAGGCGGTGACGCAGCGGAGAGCAGCCTCCAGCTCCTGATTGGTCCGTTCACACTGCCCGTTAGATTGGGGGTGATGGCCAGAGGAGAGGCTTACCTGGGCTCCTAGTGTCCTGCAGAAACTCCGCCAGACGTCCGAGGCGAATTGGGGACCCCGGTCGGAAACCTCGTCAGCTGGTATCCCATGCAGCCTGACCACGTGTTGGACGAGGAGATCTGACGTCTCCAAGGCGAGGGTAGCCCCCGTAATGGCACGAAATGGGCAGCCTTGGAGAGACGGTCGATGATGGTCAGGACTGTGTCGAAGTTGTTAGAGACGGGGAGACCAGTGACGAAGTCCAATGCGATGTGCGACCAGGGCCTACCAGGGACGGGCAGGGGCTGGAGCAAACCCGCAGGAGGAGAGTTGCCGGTCTTACTGGTGGCGCAGACGGGGCAGGCCCGGGCGTAGCGGGCAGCGTCCTTGCGCAATCCCGGCCACCAAAAGGAGCGTTGGAGCAGGTCAATCATTCGGGAGGTCCCAGGATGGCAGGCTAGCTTGGACGTGTGAAGCCAATGGATGACCTCCCCCCGAACGGAGGACGGGACGTAGAGCCTCCCCTCCGGTCCGCCACCTGGATCCGGTTCTGATTCCTGCGCCTTCCGGACCTTATCCTCGATCTCCCAGGTAACGGCTCCCACGATGCACGACCTGGGCAGGATGGTATGAACAGCGTCCCCCGAGTCTTCAGGGGCGAATTGCCTGGAGAGGGCGTCAGGGAGTCCGTTTTTGGAGCCCGGTCTGAATGTGATGGTGAAACGGAACCTAGCCAAAAACAGGGACCAACGGGCCTGGCGGGCGTTCAGACGCTTGGCAGTTCTTAAATATTCCAGATTTTTGTGATCCGTTAACACCACGAAGGGCAGAGCGGCCCCCTCCAGCAAGTGACGCCACTCTTGGAGCGCAAGCTTGATGGCAAGAAGCTCCCTGTCCCCCACGTCGTAGTTGCGCTCCGCCGGGGACAAGCGCCGGGAGAAGAAGGCACAAGGCCGTTTGACCCCATCAGCCGGTGACCGCTGAGACAGCACCGCCCCCACCCCCGTATCCGAGGCGTCGACCTCCACGATGCACTGCAAAGAGGGATCGACCTGGCTGAGGACCCAGGAGGATGAAAACTCCGCCTTCAGCGCCTGGAAGGCCGCCGCGGCCTCTTCAGTCCACTGGAACCGGGTTTTAGTGGAGGTGAGACGGGTCAGAGGGCCGACGATGGCTCCAAAGTTGGGCACAAAGCGGCGGTAAAAGTTGGCAAAGCCGACGAATTGTTGCACCTGCTTTCTAGATGTGGGAGTCGGCCAATCTACCAACGCTTTAATCTTGGCTGGGTCTGGGAGAACCTGGTCATGGGAGATGACAAACCCGAGAAATGACGTCTTCTTGGCATAGAATTCGCACTTCTCCGCCTTCACGTACAACCGATTCTCCAGTAACCTCTGCAGGACCTGCCTCACATGCACCTGGTGCTCATCCCTGGACTTGGAGAAGATGAGAATGTCATCCAGGTAGACGAACACAAACAGGCCAATGAAATCCCGGAGAACGTCATTTATCAGGCGCTGAAAGACGGCTGGAGCGTTGGTTAACCCGAACGGCATGACCAGGTATTCAAAGTGGCCGTTCGGGGTGCGGAAGGCTGTTTTCCATTCGTCTCCCTCCCGGATCCGGACGAGGTGGTACGCGCTGCGGAGGTCCAGCTTGGTAAACCAGGTCGCCCCCTGGAGGGAGTGGAAGGCAGTGTCCATCAGGGGCAGGGTGTAACAGTCCTTCTCCGTGATGTTGTTTAGGGCTCGGAAGTCGATGCACGGACGAAGCAAGCCATCCTTCTTGCCCACGAAGAAGAACCCTGCACCTAATGGCGATGACGATGGGCAAATAATACCGGCACTGAGAGATTCCTTAAGGTATGAGTTCATGGCCTCCTTCTCCGGCGCTGACAGGCTATAGAGACGTCCTGAAGAGAGAGGCGCCCCCTGGCGGAGGTTTATGGCGCAGTCGTAAGGCCTGTGCGGAGGAAGGGACATTGCCTTGGACTTACTGAAGACTGCGCCCAGGTCGTGAAACTCCACGGGCACCAAGGAGAGGTCCGGGGGCGCGGCATCCTTGACCACAGGAGGAGAGGATGGCGAGCAGGCAGCGGATTGGAGGCAGGTGCTCATACAAAAGGTACTCCAGGCTGTTACCTTCCCGGTCTTCCAATCCAGGACGGGGTTGTGGAGACGGAGCCACGGATAACCCAGGATCACTGGAGACACAGAGGAAGGCAAGATGTAAAAGGAGATCTCCTCCTGGTGGTTCCCGGAGACGATGACAGAGATGGGGTTTGTCCGGTGGGTCACTTTCCCCAGAGATGCACGGGAGAGATTGATGAGGGTGAGAGGAGTTTTAAGGGGCTAGCATCGGATGCCCAATCGGGTTGCCAGGCTTTGTGAAATAAAGCTGCCTTCCGCGCCTGAGTCCACCAGTGCATGAGTGAGATGCCCTGTGATGTTGTGGCAGAAACGGATGGGCAGCGACAAATGAGTGAGGGGAATTGTCCGGTTAGCGTCCGCGAGGCCCCCTACAGTGACTCGCGGACCTCCCCGTTTGGCTTCTCCGGGCATTGCTCCACCGTGTGCTGGCCGTCCCCGCAATACATGCAGAGACCCAGCGCACGTCGGCGTTGTCTCTCCGCTAGAGGGAGCTTTGCCCGGCCCGTCACCATTGGCTCCGACTCCTCGGGAACCTCCGGTGGCGGTAACGCCAGGGGGCGAGCTTGGAGCCGGCGTGACGAGACCCCCCGAGACCGAGAAGGCAGCTTCCGCTCCGAGGCGCGCTCGCGCAACCGGTTGTCCAAGCTGATTGTTAGAGAGATTAGCTCCGCCAGTGTTTCAGGGATATCCCGACCTGCCAGTTCATCCCTCAGACCAGAGTTTAAACTGTGGAGGAAGATGCCGCAGAGGGTTCATTCCTACCAGCCAACCTCCTCCGCTGTAACCCGGAAGTCAATGGCGTAGTCCGCGGCCGATCGGCTCCCCTGCTGAAGGCCAAGGAGACGATCGGTCAGGACACTCTCCATACGGGAGTGATCAAAGACCTCCAGAAAATGTTTAACGAACTGGCCATAGGTGAGGGAGGCATAACCGGGCCTCACCATTACGGCGTAAGCCCAGGTGAGTGCCCGACCCTCCAGGAGATTTCCTATATAGCCAATTCGGCTATGGTCTGAGGGAAAGTCCCCGGGGACGCGCAGGAACACCGACTCACACTGCATGATGAATCCCCGCGCTCCACCGAGCTTACCGCTAAAGCGGGCGGGAGTAGGAATGGGTGTGAGTCGGGCTGGGGCACCCGGGGCTGACTGGGCGGCCGCTGAAGCAGCAGGAGCTGCACCTCCCTGACGAGCCGGGGGGAACGGCTGTGGGGGGTCCAGACGGTCTAACCGGTCAGTTATCAAGGTCAATTGATTAAGTATCACTTGCTGCTGATGAGCTATTAAATCCACCCGAGCCTTGAGGGTGGAAAATCGGCGTGCGAGCCCGCTGTCTACCGAGCCGCTCTGCTGAAGCCGTACTGACATAACGCACGGCTCAGGAGACACACACGCAGGCTCAGAGTGAATTCAATAGCTTTATTCAACAACAAGGATGTGTGGATGCGTGCCTGTGGAATGTGGATGTACTGGTGGCGGACGTCAGCGTCAGGCACGGAGGCAGGAAACCGTACAGCCAGACAACCCTGGGGAGAGAGCACAGTGAGAAGGTGACGGGCACCAAACCAGTACAACAGGTAATGTGAGGTTTGTTGGCTTACTTGGCAGGGCAGGTGGCAGGCGCGCTCAAGGGAGAGTCCAGAAGACAGAGACCTGACGATGCACCTGACAGCAGCAACGAGGTGGTGATGTGGGGGTGAAGTCCGCCGCCGGGAGAGGTCCACCTGTGCACAGGGGAAAGACTGGAACACAAGTAGAGGTTTGCTTACGTGAGCGATCTTGCTGTTTGGCGAGGGGGTTCCTCTGAAGCAAGTAGCCGAAGGGAACAGACGGCTTCAGGCCAAAGCTCAGGGCAGAGCAGCTTATATGCCCCGCCGCTGACGAGGTGCAGGTGTGCGCTCAGCTGGCGCGGCTAATGAGTGGCGAGTTGTAACAAAAAGGGGTAAATTTATGAGAAAAAAGTTGAAAATTCACTAGTAAAAAAATAGCAAATTTATGAGAAATTACTGCAAATTTACAAGACAAAGACTGCAAATTCACATTAAAAAATACAACAAAATTATGAGAAAAAGTTGCAAATTTATGAACAACAAGTTGCAAATTGACGAGAAAAACTGTTGCACATTTATGAAAAAATATTGTATTAAAATATATTAAAATATGTTGGAAATTTACAAGAAAAATGCTGCAAATTTATGAGAAAAATGTTGCAAATTTACAAGAAAAATGCTGTAAATTTATGGTGAAAATGTTGCAAATTCACAATTAAAATTCCAAATTTACAAGGAAAAAAGTAGAACAGTTGTGAGAAAAACATTGCAAAATTATAAGAAAAATGTTGCAAATTTATGAGAAAAACTTGCAAATTTACTAGAAAAATGTTAAAAATTTATGCATGCATTTATGGTGCAAATTTATGAGAAAAAAGTTTGTAAAATGACACAGAAAACCCCAGAATGAATCTATAAGAAAAAAAAGTTGAAAATTCATGAGACTGGTTGCAAATTTGCCAGAAAAAAAAAATAAAATAAAGGTAATTCTAACCCTCCACCCCCCCCCAAAAAAAAAAAATGTTGAGGGTGAACTTGTAGCTCGAGCGCCCCCTAGTGACTAGCCCATATTTGCGTACTCTATTTTACTGATGGAGATGACCACAGTTAAACCCAAAATTAAGAAAAAAATGTGTACATCAGACTGCATTTTTCTCATGAAGGCTTTAAACTGTTTCTTCATTTCTTTTCCGTGTTTCAGACCAAGTCAGTCCTCTGGCAGTGGGAACCAATGGACAGCAGACCTGAGAACGGTCACAGACTACTGAGAACTCAGACATGCACGGAGCTGCACTGAAGACCAGCGCAGAAACGATTCCAAACTAAAAACTCTTCAGGAACATTTCAGGACTGCTGTTTTCACATGCTTGTTTGCTTTGAACTTTAAGGGGACAACCAGAATTAAAAAAAGCAACTTTGGAGACTTTGGGATTAAAATGGCTTTGGAGGTCTTCTCAATGGGCCGATGATGTTGCAGCAAGGAATGTGCAGGAGGACGGAGCATCTGCAGTTGGTTCCTGCACAAGTGCCTCATCACAGGCTGAAGACTTTCTACACTGCAGACATCAGAGCCTGTGCTTCATATACACTGTACTGAACATATGTTTGTGCAGCACTTGACATTAATATCATGACTGGGCTGCACTTCAATCACTCTTACCGGCCAAATACACAAACGCACTGTTTGCTATATGCAGAGCCGTTTCTGGGTTTTAGGGGCCTTATGCAAGATTGCCTTTGGAAAAGACTTCAAAGCCTTTAAAATGAGGGGAAAATCTCTCTTGTTGAAACTAAAACATAAAAAATAGGGGAAAAAACAGTATTGTATGTTTACGAGAAAGAAAGTGGAAATTATACGAGAAAAGATTTGTACATTTATAACAAAAAATGTCCGAAATTTACCAGAAAAATATTGCAAGTTTGAAAGGAAAATGTTGCAAATTTATGAGAAAACTGTTGGAAATTTACAAGACAAAAGTTACAAATTTACAATAAAAATTTTGCTGATCTATGAGAAAAAAAGTTTGCAAGAAAATAATTTAAATTTATGAACAAAAAAATTAAAGCTAATTTTAATTCTCTCAAAAAAAACAAAACAAAAAAAAACCTGGAACAACTTCAAGCTTGGGGTCCCCCCTGGTGGCTGATGGGGCCCGTTGCATTCGTGTACTCTGCTTTATAGCCAGAAACAGCTGTGAATATATGCCAAAAAACAACTGAATACAACATTGCATTTATAGAAAAAAACTAAATATATGATAGTCACCAATTTATTTGCAAAAAAAATATGAGGGGTTTTTTTGCCATAAAAAAGGTCACAAATTTATTTTTTTGTAAATTTATGATATAAAAAGTTTCAGTTGTCTGATCAAATCTCACATAAACATGAAAAAGTTACATAAACATTAAAAAATGCAGAAATTATAGGTACAAATGGACTAGAATGAAGTCTCAACTTTACTCGTACTCATCTATTAGCAGATGTGTTGTTTTTATCTGCAACAGCAAAAATAAAACATTAAACCATAACTTACCAACTATAAACTCATGGCTAGTAAAAGTATTGAGCAGCTACTAACAAACTGAAAACCAGTAACCACAGCAGCTGGTGGGTTACTGTTGCTGATGAATCAATTCAATTCAACTTTATTTATATAGCGCCATTTCACAACAGTCATCTCATAGCACTTTCAACTGTAGGGGAAACCCCCACAATTGCAGAAAGACCCCAGCAATCAGGCGATCCCCTGTGAGCAAGCACTTGGCAATGGTGGAGAGGAAAAACTCCCTATCAGCAGGAAGAATCCTCCAGCAGAACCAGGCTCAGGGAGGGGTAGTCATCTGCTGCGACTGGCTGGGGGGTGAGGGGATAGAGAAGAAGAAGAAGAAAAGAACAGACATATAGAGAACGGGGACTCAATCTATGGGAGAGAACAAACAGATGTTAATGACTGGCAAAATATTTTATTGAGAGTGAAGAAAGGAGTGAAGTCCAGTGCATTATTGGAGGTCCCCCGGGTGTCTGAACCTATTAGCAGCATAACTAAGGGAGGGTTCAGGGGCACATGATCCCACCCTAATTATAGGCTACATCAAAAAGGAAGGTTTAAGTTTTTTTCTGGACCAACTAGAATGACTTCAGTCATTCTAGTCATTCTAGTTCAGTGATCAGAAACTTGAATCACTAAATACATACAGGGTCACTGTAGCAGCAGATGTATATATGCACACAAGCTTTGTGTGTTATTTATAATGTTTTAAACAGGTGAGAAGTTTATCATTTCATCAGAGATGTGAGATTATTACAGCCTGTCATAAACTACACAACTTCTGTCTACGCTGTTGGATAAATGCCAAATATTGTCAGTGATTCACTGAGCTCTGATTGTGGCCAAACCTTTTCTGGGAACTCATGATGACCAGAAACAAAAATGAAAGAAGTTCACACATGGTCTGTCTCAATAATAATTACATCAACATTGATATTAAACACTCTGTCACATCAAACTTTTGTAACTCCTACTTGAATTTCACAAAAGTGTCATAGCTGAAACAATATTAAAACAATTCATGAACATGAGTCTTCTGATGTTTTTTTTTTCAGTCAGAACACGAGAGAGTAGATTTTAGAAGTGTTTAAACTTTTCTTGCGCTTCAGGATATTTATAACTGATGAAAAAACTGGCAAATTTAGTGAAAAAAAGTCCAAAATTGGGAAAATGTTGCGTTTATGAGGACATTTAGAAATCAACAATTTATGAGACAACTTTTTTAAAATTGCTTGAAAGCTGTGGGCATTTTACATACAAGAAAAATGTGTGCTAAGAACGTCTGGCCAAGGCCCCTGTCCGAGAGGTCTTCAACTCCTACCTCCAGAAGAACTTCGGCCACATTCCAAGGGAGTCTGGAGATAAGGAGTCTGAATCGGCCATGTTCTCCACCTCCATTGTTGAAGCAGCTGCCAAGAGCTGTGGCTGCAAGGTCATTGGTGCATTTTGTGGTGGCAACTGTTATGTATTAGAAAGAGGGAGTCAGAGTCTCATCCATGCGGCAAACAACAATCCTTTATTACAGAACACACAAGTTATATACAATGGGCTGTGCCTGCCTGATGTCACGCCAGGGGCGGGTACGGCAGCACACACACACTACCACACTCACTACACCACAGCAACCCCTAAACCAAGTGGCGGACACCAGTGGTGAGAGAGCCATCAAGCTGAAGAAGGAGTCCTATCAAGCTTGGTTAGCTTGTGGGACTCCTGAAGCAGCCGAGGTGTACTGGCAGGCCAAATGGAGTGCGGCTTGGGTGGTTGCTGAAGCAAAAACTCGGGTGTGGGAGGAGTTCATTGAGGCCATTAAACAAGACTTTCGGTCGGCCTTGAAGATATTCTGGCAAACTGTCCGGCGACTCAGGAGGGGGAAGTAGCTCCCTGTCCACACTGTGTATGGTGCGGATGGGGCACTGCTGACTTCAACTGGGGATATCATCGAGCTCTGAAAGGAATACTTTGAGGATATCCTCAATCCCACTGACACACCTTCCACAGAGGAAACAGAGCTTGAGGACGAGGGGGACAACTCACTCATCACAGGCGCTGAGGTCACCAACGTGGTTAAAAAATTCTTTGGTGGCCGGGCCCCGGGGGTGGACAAAATTCATCCCGAGTACCTCAAGGCTCTGGATGTTGTAGGGCTGTCATGGCTGACATGTCTCTGCAACATTGTGTGGAGGTCGGATACAGTACCTTTGGCATGGCAAACCAGGGTGGTGGTTCCTTTCTTTAAAAAGGGGGACCAGAGGGTGTGTTCCAACTTTAGGGGGATCACACTTCTCAGTTTCCTTGGGAAGGTCTATGCCAGGGTACTGGAGAGGAGCGTCCAACCACTGGTCAAACCTCAAATTCAGGGGGAACAATGTGGTTTTCGTCCTGGCCGTGGCACATCGGACCAACTCTTTAATCTCTTGAGAATCCTCGAGGGTTTGTGGGAGTTTTCCCAACCAGTCCACATGTTTTGTGGACTTGGAGAAGGTATTCAGCTGTGTCCATCATGTTCTCTTATGGGGGGTGCTTTGGGAGTATGGGGTATCTGGCTTGTTGCTATGAGCTATCCAGTCTCTACATGATCATTGTGAAAGTTTGGTCTTATTCATGAGTGAGGGGAGAATGGAGCGAGACACTAACTAACTAACTAACTAACCTGCACTTATATAGCGCTTTTCTAGTCACAAAGACCACTCAAAGCGCTTTCACTAATGCTAACCCTCTATTCTAAGGGCCTATAGGAAACAGATATCTAAGGACAATTTAGAACAACCAATTAACCTAACATGCATGTCTTTGGATTGTGGGAGGAAACCGGAGCCCCCGGAGTAAACCCACACAGCACAGGGAGAACATGGGAGAGACAGATGGATCAGAGCAGCATCTGCAGTGATGTGGATGTTGTACCGGTCTGTTGTGGTAAAGAGAGAGCTCAGCTCTAAAGCAAAGCTGTCCATTTTCAGCCATTTTTTTTTTTTTTAAAAAGATTCAATTCATTCATTAATTCACTCAACTGTTCATTTAGTAAAGTGATTTTGGAAATGTGCCATGCTTCCAAAATGAAATGCCTTGGGGAAACGACTGATAAAACAGCAGTCTGGGCAGCAATACCTTAATTTACAAATAAGGTCCGACCAGGCCTTTGGTCAAAACAATCATTCATGAAAGCACGTGATGGTGGATGCAGCTGGAGAACTTCCAGGTGGGGCAGCCGATGCTGCTGGGACCCCCGGCGTGGCAGCTGACACTGGAGATTGCCTCACCGATGACACTGACTCCCGTACTGCTGAAACCAGGCGACACTCTCTTGTAGGCTCAAGTTTCAGCACACCAGGACTGCTCTTCTCGCGCCCAGGACATTTCTGCGGGGGTGGAATGGAATCCTCCAGGATCGCAGGGTCTTCTGTTGTCTGGTGGCTCCATCCCAGGACTGGTGGACACTCAGGGGAAATGGGAGGAGACACGGGGTAGCAGGTGAGGGTGAGATAGCAGCATCGGATGATGATGACTCAGCCAAATTAGGCTGCTGCCACTGAGCCTCACCACCGGGAATTAGGCAAGACTTCTCATTTTCATGCACAGAAAAAGGAGAACACACTTGTCTTATTTCCCGGGGTGTGATGGTTTCTGCTGCTGTGGGACCAGACGACGTCCATCCAGAAGCTGAGACCGTTTGGCAAGATGGCGGCGACACAGACTTCTGGTGAGGGGGTGAGGCGCTGGAGTCCGGGGACGCTTCTTCGTCAGTGCAGACATCGGTGCAGATGAAACCCCTGCCCTGCGTGGCGGAGCCAAAGAATGCCTCACTGATGGCACTGGGTCCCAGGATGCCGAAACCAGGGGGCACTTCTTTGTCGGCACAAGCTTCAGGACACAGGGAGTGCTCTTCTCCCATGTAGAATGTAACTGTGGGGCTGGATGGAAACCCTCTCAGACCACAGGCCCCTCAGACATCCGGCAGCTCCCTACCAGGATCAGCGGATATATGGAAAGGGACACGGAAGGAGCAGGTGTGGCTGAAATGGCAGCAGCAGGCAGTGAGGACTCAGCCTCAGTGGGCTGCTGATACTGAGCCTCACTATTGGGAATAAGGCAAGAGAATTCATTTTTATGTGTAGGAGAATGAAAAAGCACTTGCCTTAATTCTCAGGTGTTAGGGTTACTGCTGGGGCGCCAAATGAAGCTCCTCCGGGAACTGTGGAGGTCATCTGGTGAGTAGGCATTGGCTCATGGAGAGGTGGGCAAGGCTCCGGAGTCAGAGGACACTCTGTCTTCAGCTCAAACTCTGCTCCACCCAATGAACCCTCCTCCAGCTGCTGCATAAACTCTGGGAAAAGCCATGGTTTATATTCCAGCAACAGCTCCCTCTCCACTGTCAAGACCCGCTGGCGCTCCTCCAGCTCCTCCGCAGTGGGACCATCAGGAGGCGCAAGGACGAGGTACCTGATCCAGCAATCTTCCAACGTCAGAGGAACGGCTGATGAAGTGGGCCACTGTTTGGGAGGAGAAGGCGGGGCTGCTGCTGGAGAGTGGCGAGAGGCTGAAGGCTTCCGTGCCCGAGAGCGCTTCTTCGTCGGCTTAGGCACAGTAGATAGAGAGCTTCTCACCCGCTCACGGAGTTTGCATTGGCATTCGGCTACAGAAGCGAGAAGAACCGTGAGTCCCGGATAGCTCCATAGACTAGGGCAGGCTTCAATTACCTGTGCCGCGCTGTCCAGACTTCTCAGGGCCGCATCGGGAGTGTGGAAGATGCGAGCATCCAAGATAAAGTCCACTACTAGTCCCGCAGCCCCACACTCCACCTTGTTCAGTCCCAACACACTAAAGTCCATATTGGTGGACATCTCCACAAAAACCCCGGACTAAACAAAAATACAGGAGAGAGAAGAAAAAAGAAAAAAAAAGGCAAAACCCCACAGCGGCTGGTGCCCACACACTGGCTGTGTCCTTCTGCCATGAATCGCCCTTTTTAAGGGCTGTAGAAGGACACCAAAAGCACACTGCGAGTTTGCACATTTGTTAACAGAAAGACAAACATGACATAAAACACTAAACTTACATATCAGGGAATGATGAAGGGCACTGAGGGGAACGGGGCTCATGACCAGTAGTAACGGTAAACAGCCAGGACGGAGCACTGACTGAGATGCTCGGACACACCGGGGAAAAGAGATGAACCTCAGCCAATGCACACCCAAAGGGAAACGGGGCTCACGGCTGAGGAAAATAGGAAAAGAAATAAATACTACCTGTTTGGAGCACACAAGTTCACTTCTGCAGCAACCCACGCTCACACAGAGTAAAACTGATTCCTCTGAGGAGGTAAACAGTAGGACACGGCAATGGGGGAAACGTTGCTTTGTTCTTAAATAGTGAAATGAACAGATGATTGATGAGTGACAGGTGTGGATACATGAGTAAGAACGTAGCATAATCAGTGACAGCTGTGCAGCCCGGGAAACAGAGTCTGACAGCCGGAAGTTGCATGGCGCTGTCAAAATAAAAGCACAGACCGGAAACTAAATAATATAAGAATAAGATAACACAACCCCAAAACATGCAATTACTTCAAAATGACACACAATAAATAGACAAGACTATAAGGACAAAACCAAGAATACAAATAACCCATAAGTGAACAGAGACCAAATACAGCAGACCATAATAAACAAAGAAACAAACAAACAAACAGAAAAGACTAAACTCAAACTGGAGACTGAGCACGGCTCCCACCGTGCTCAGGATCATGACATTCAGATCACTAGACAAATTTAAATATTAGACAAAGATAACACAAGTAAACACAAAATGCAGTTGTTTTTTTTTAAATGAAGGTGTTTATTAATAAGGGGAGAAAAATCCAAACCTACATGGCCCTGTGTGAAAAAGTGATTGCCCCGTAAACCTAAGAGCTGATTGGGCCACCCAGCAACCGCAACAACTGCAATCAAGCATTTGCGATAACTGGCAATGAGTCTTTTACAGCGCTGTGGAGAATTTTGGCCCACTCATCTTTGCAGAGTTGTTGTAATTTAGCTACATTGGAGCGTTTTTGAGCATGAACTGCCTTTTTAAGGTCATGTCACAGCACCTCAATCGGATTCAGGTCAGGATTTTAACTAGGCCACTCCAATCTTCATTTTGTTTTTCTTAAGCCATTCAGAGGTGGACTTGCTGGTGTGTTTTGGATCATTGTCCTGCTGCAGAACCCAAGTGCGCTTCAGCTTGGGGTACCGAACAGATGGTCGGACATTCTCCTTCAGAATTTTTTGGTAGACAGTAGAATTCATGGTTCCATTTACCACAGCAAGTCTTCCAGGTCCTGAAGCAGCATAACAGCCCCACACCATCACACTACTGCCGCCGTATTTTACTGTTGGTATGATGTTCCTTTTCTGAAATGCTGTGTTACGTTTACGCCAGATGTAATGGGACACACACCTTCCATAAACTTCAACTTTTGTCTTGTCAGTCCACAGAGTATTTTCCCAAAAGTCTTGGGGATCATCAAGATGTTTTCTGGCAAAACTAAGACGATCCTTTATGTTCTTTTTGCTCAGCAATGGTTTTCATCTTGGAACTCTGCCATGCAGGCCATTTTTGCCCAGTCTCTTTCTTTTGGTAGAGTCATGAACACTGACCTTAACTGAGGCTGGCTCACCACTGCTCCATGTTTTCGCCATTTGTGGATAATGGCTCTCACTGTGGTTCACTGGAGCTCCAAAGCTTTAAAAATGGCTTTATAAGCTTTTCCAGATGGATAGATCTCAATTACTTTGTTTCTCATTAGTTCCTGAATTTCTTTGGATCGCAGCATGATGTCGAACTTTTGAGGATCTTTTGGTCTACTTCACTTTGTCAGGCAGGTCCTATTTAAGTGACTCCTTGATTGAGAACAGGTGTGGCAGTAATCAGACCTGGGTGTGGTTAGAGAAATTGAACTTAGCTTTCAAAAGATGTGATAAACCACAGTTAATTTATGTTTTAATAGGTGGACAATCACTTTTTCACACAGGGCCACGTGTATGTTAGGATTATTTTTTTTTTACACACCTCCATTTAAAAACTGCATATTGTGTTTAGTTCTGTTATCTTTGTCTAATATTTAAATTTGTTTGATGATCTGAAACATTTAAGTGTGACAAACATACAAAAAAAAAAAGAGAGAAATCAGGAAGGGGGCAAACACTTTTTCACACCGCTGTATATTTATACCTTATGTTAAATTTGTAAATACCCCATCCCCCTTGTTAAAAACTAACAAATCACCTACTGTCCAGGAGCAGTTCTATGATCAGAGCTATAGGGGTGTTGAGCACCCAATGAGCTCCACCCCGCACGCACACACGCATGCACACACATTATTTTGAGAGAGTTATCATATTTCATACATCTCCTCCCTGGCTTCTACTTTGTGAACATGGTACGTGATGATACATAAAAACAGTAACAGATTGGATTTAATATTTTGCTTATACCAAAACGACAACAGCTTCTTTCTCTCGAATTCAAACAGCGCACCGTGAGTGATTGACAATCCAACTGTTAAAGAAAAACATCTGCTACTAGCTGCCTTAGCCAGGGCTGGACTGGGACAAAAAAAAAAAAAAATCATCCCTGGCATTTTTTGGTCCTATTTATTAAATTGCAACATTCAACCATCACACTTAATGGTCTAACAGAGGTCAGAATTATGTATTTGTTCAATGTTCAAATACTGTTATTGTTGGAGCTATTATTTGTGTGGTATGGGGTGGTGGCTCTGCTTTCCGGTTCTGCCATCTCCGGTGGTATAAGAGGGGCTGCTGGTAGGGAGCGGTCTCTTCCGCCTTTCCTCTGCTTAGCGGCTGCATGTACGGTTGGGTGTACAGAGTCCAGCTTATTAATAAACAAGTGTTCAGCTCCACCCCTGGCCTCATCCTTGTCTACAAGTTACGACATAACATTTGGCGACAAGAGGTAACCTCATGCAGACGTATGGAACACCAGTTCGTCCATTCCTGGAACTCCCAGGGGAGCCGTCTGTGCCGTGGCCTCATTGGTATGAGGCTTTCCAGACGTACATGGTAGCGTTGGACCTGGGAAGAATGGAAACGCTGCGAGCTCGGCATTATTAGTACACAACCTGGGAATGGAGGGACAAAGAATTTTGGGCACTCTTGGAGATGCAGACACTTATGAAGAAGTGGTCGAGTTAATGGCCCACCATTTCAGGGCGCTGGACAATGTCATCGTTAGGCTGATAAAGTTCAGACAGCGCCGCCAACAGGTAGGCGAACTGATCCAGCGGTTTGTGTCAGACTTAAGGGAGTTGGCCGTTGAGTGCAGGTTCTTGCCGTTGGAAGAAGAAATGGTATGCGACCAGTTGGCGGAACACACCAACTGTGCTGAAGTCCACTCCACGCTGCTCAGATTCCCGGAGGAGTTGACGCTGACTAGGGCTGTCAAGTTAGCACTACAGCTGGAAGCAGCAGATAAGCTAACTCGGGAGCTAAGCGAGCATTTTTCGCCGGGAGGTTCAAGATCCCCCATGGCCACACAGGTAGTGGACCCGGACAGTGATGGGAGCGCCGTGGATGATGTGGAGGAGGTCAGTGCTGCATGGATGAGGTCTGCCCCGTGGAAGCCCAGGTGTATGGGTTGTGGGTCCATGAAGCACCGCCATAAGGCCAGAGAGTGTGCGGCAAGAGGGAAGCACTGTGGAAATTGCAGCCGTCTCCATCATTTTGGTAGGATGTGCCAGTCAGCTGGATAGGAGAGCCCATGCAAGACGTCAACTTCTCCCGCACCAACGGTGGTACACACAGTGTCCCTGAGTACCGATGGGCACATGCGTCGTCCGTACCGTCGGCCTCCGTCGGTCTATGATGACCATGGAAGAGAATCCTAAACGTCTACTCTGCTGGAACAGCACCGCCTGTAGCTGAACAGGCCGATGCGTGAATGGCAGTCCCTGTCACACAGGTCGCACTTGTGGGTGGTCTCTGTGCTGCTGGGTCTGTGGCGGTTCTTCCTGCGGGTCCTATTTTCATCTGCTGCAGCAGTCAGTCTCTCTTCACCCACCTTGAGCTGTCTGGTCAGGGTGCCTCTCCATTTGGAGCGGTCCATTGCAAGGTCCTCCCAGCACTCTGTGTTGATCTCCAGGGCCTTCATGTCTCTCTTGCAGACGTCTCTAAAGCGCAGCTGTGGGCGGCCAACGTCTCTCCTGCCAGTCGCCAGTTCTCCGTAGAGGACGTCTTTGAGGATTCTGCCATCCTCCATACGGTGAACGTGGCCTAGCCAGCGGAGCCTGCGCTGCCTGAGTAGAGTGAACATGGAGGGAAGGTCGGTGCGGGACAGAACTTCTGTGTTGGGCACTGTGTCCTGCCAGGATATGTCCAGGATGTGGCGAATGCAGCGGAAGTGGAAGGAGTTCAGTCTCTTCCTGCCGGGCGTATGTTGTCCACGTCTCACTCCCATAGAGCAGTGTACTGATGACGCAGGCGTTGTACACTGCCATCTTCGTCTTGACAGAGAGTTTGGAATTCTCCCACACTTGTGTGGTGAGGCGAGCGAGTGTGAAGGCTGATTTTCCAATCCTCTTGTCGATCTCTGTATCAAGGGAGAGGTTGTTGCTGATCATGGACCCCAGGTACGTGAACTGATTCACGACCTCCAGCTCGTAGTCGTCGATGGTGATGGTTGGTGGTGCTTCCATGCCTTGCACCAAGACATTAGTCTTCTTCAGGCTGATGGAAAGCCCGAAGTCCTTGCATGCCTGGGAGAAGCGGTCCATCAGGGTCTGAAGCTCCTGCTGTGTGTGGGTTGCGACTGCAGCGTCGTCTGCGAACAGCATGTCTCTGAGTAGAGTCTCGCGTACTTTGGTTCTGGCTTTCAGGCGGTGAGGTTGAAAAGCCTGCCATCAGATCTTGTGTGCAGATAGATTCCCTCTGTTGCTGTGCTGAAGGCATGTCTCAGGAGCATAGCAAAGAAAATCCCAAAGAGGGTTGGCGCAAGTACACAGCCCTGTTTCACTCCGCTGCGTATGTTGAATGGCTCTGAGACGTTGCCGTCGTGCTGCACTATCCCCTGCATGTTGATGTGAAATGATTCGATGAAGCTTTGCAACTTTGGTGGGCATCCTATCTTTGGCAGGATCTTGAAAAGGCCCTCTCTGCTGACCAGATCGAACGCTTTGGTGAGGTCGATGAAGGTGACGTACAGAGGCATGTTCTGTTCTTTGCATTTCTCCTGGAGTTGGCGGATGGAGAATATCATGTCTACCGTCGATCGCTCAGCGCGGAAGCCACACTGAGACTCGGGGTAGACACGTTCGGCAAGCTTCTGTAGACGAACGAGAACAACTCGTGCGTAGACTTTGCCAACAACGCTGAGGAGGGAGATGCCCCTGTAGTTGTTGCAGTCACTTCTCTCCCCTTTGTTTTTGTAGAGGGTGATGATCTTGGCGTCCCTCATGTCCTGTGGTACGGCACCTTCCTTCCAGCACTGGCAGAGGACGTCATGCAATGGCAGCAGTAGGGCGGTCTTGCAGTGCTTGATCAGGTCGGGGGGTATGCCGCCGTTGCCGGGTGCCTTGCCAGCGGCCAAGCTATCAATGGCCTTGCTGAGTTCGTCAATGGTTGGCTCGGCGTCAAGTTCGTCTATGGATGGCAGGCAGTCGATGGCATCAACGGCTGATGGTGTCACGGTGTTCTGTCTGGAGTAGAGGTCGGTGTAGTGTTCCACCCATCTCTCCATCTGCTTGTTCTTTTCTGTGATCATCTCCCCAGTGGAGGATTTGAGGGGGGCCGTCTTGCTCTGAGCCGGACCAAGTGCTTTCTCGATGCCATTGTACATACCACGGATGTTCTCTGTTATGGCAGCGGTTTGAATGTCTTGGCTGAGCTGAGTCCAGTACTCGTTGGCACAGCGCCGAGCAGTCTGCTGAACTTTGCGTCTCGCATCCCTGAGAATCTGGAGATTCTTCTCGTTTGGGTACTTCTTGTACTCAGCAAGTGCTGAGTGCTTGGCTTCAATGACGGAGGTCATCTCGGTCAACTTGGCATCAAACCAGTCCTGTGACTTCGAGATCTTCCTCCCAAAGGTAGCCAAGGCTGTGCGGTGGATGGTGTTTCACAGCTCTTCCCACTTCTGCTTTGTAGATTCTCCTTCTTGTGGTACACCAAGTTCCTTCTCCAAGGTGGAGGCAAACTGCTCAACAAGTTCTGGTTGGGCCATCTTGCCGGTGTCAATCCGTGTCTTTCCAGGCTGTCTAGCACGATGGAATTTCTTCAGCTGCAGCTTGACCTTGCAACACACCAATGAATGGTCTGTGTCGCAATCTGCACTCTGGAACGAACGGGTGATTAGCACGTTCTTCAGTGAGGTGCGCCTGGTCAGGATCAAGTCCAGCTGGTGCCAGTGCTTTGAGCGCGGATGTCGCCAGGAAACCTTGTGTTGGGGCTTGGTCTTGAAGAACGAGTTTGTGATGCACAGATCGTGATATGTGCAGAACTCGAGCAGCCGCTGTTCGTTGTTGTTCATTCTGCCCACGCCAAATGGTCCAAGACAGGAGGGCCAGGAGTCGTGGTCAGCACCCACTCTGGCATTGAAGTCTCCAAGGAGAATGAGTTGTTCAGAGTTGGGGGTGATCCTGACAGCTGTTGCAAGATTCTCGTAGAACTCGTCTTTTGCCTCTGGTGTGGCTGTCAGCGTTGGGGCATACACACTGACGAGGGTGACTGGGCCTTGAGTGGTGTTGAGGCGGAGGGTGAGGAGTCGTGCAGAGCCATTGCTGCCCGGTTCCACCATCTTCAGCAAGGTGTTCTTCACTGTGAAGCCCACTCCGTGTTCCCTGTGTTCGTCACTGCCCTTTCCCTGCCAGTAGAATGTGTAGTCCTTCTCTCTCAGTGTGCCTGCGTCAGCCAACGGTGTTTCCTGGAGAGTGGCGATATCCACTCCCAGTCTCTTCAGCTCATTATTGATGATGGCAGTCTTGCTGGTGTCATTGATGTCCTTGAGGTTAGCAGCGAGTCCTGTCATCATAGTGCGGACGTTCCAAGTTCCCAGTTTTAGAGTTGGTCTCTTTTGTTTTTTTGTCTTGCCTGGTGCGAAAGTTCTCAGCCTGCCGTTCGGACTTCTCCTCATCCCCATGCACCCAATGAGGAAAGCAAGCTGTGGCGGGACAACCCCTTATTGGCTGGGGGCTGCCCAGCTTGAGGCGGGCGGTAGCTGTCCAGTGAGATCCGATGAGCCCTCCCACCATCGGGAACAACCCCTGGCGCCGCGCTCTACGTCAATTGAGCGGTGGCTTATAACCGGTAACTGTCATTCCCCGTGTTTTGTCTACGCCAAAGGCGAAGCTGGAGTGTCCTCTCCAGTGATCCGGTGTTCTATCTTCCAGCGTTGGGCGTTGGTAGGATTCAAGCCTGGGCAGGAAGATATGGAGGACAAGATGTTGCCCATGCAGCATGTCCCCCCTCTCCACGTCACTGATGAATCCAAAGGAACAGCAGGGCTGCTACAGTTTGGCACCAGCGCCGTCGCAGGAGCTGCCAGAACGATGTTGAGCACTGTCAGAAAAATTGTGTACATATATATGTTATTATTTCATAATATACTTGACTGAAGTTTAAAAAGGTTTATGCTGTGTGTTGTGAAAAAATTACTGATGTGTAACTCCACTTAGTGTGCAAATCAAGATGAGTAACTATGTTCTTTTTGACCGGAAGCACCGGTTTGTTGTAGGCCCATATATGGAGTTGTTTCCCCCTCTCTGTCTTTGCTGTGTAAAGAAGCAGATGTTCTCCCCGCGATAAGAGTGTTCATGCGATTTATCTCCTACACACACTTGAAGACGTACAGAGCGTACTTTTGCTTATGTGGTAATTCCGTTGTTCTGCTTTTGCTGAGTTTGTCACATACACCATGTACTATCATTGTATATAAAGAAGGCAGCTGCGGGACTGCCCCCAGCATTTCACCTTCACACTGCCTGTGTGTGTGATTGCTCCTTGCATTGCTCCTTGCAAGTAAAACTTCTAACTTCTAAAAGGCTCTACGTGTCTCAAGTCTGATCTTTGATTCAGTCTAAACTTTTTATACTCTGTATTTGTGAGGTTTATATTTCAGACTTCTGACAAGCACAACAGAGAACTGCCTTAGGGACTCTGACTCCGGATTTTTCCTCAGGGTTGACTCCCGAAGCCTTTCCTGTGACCGGGTGTGCCGCAAGGCAGCGGAGGTTTGAAATCAGGGTTTACCTTCCCCTAGATGGGCTACCTTCCCAGGTTGACGAGCCACCATCTACCCGAAGCATCTGGTTTTAAGGTGCCAGAGATCCGCCCTCGCCCCTTCTCCTATTAGTAAAAGCAGTTCCGCCGGGCTTAGAGACTAAACCACACGGGCAGGCTAGGAGTTGGACTTAGTTGTCAGAGGCTTCGAGACGCACGCCATAAGGAGCATTTTATGAGCACTGGGAGCTTAACCCCAGTGCCGCTCCTGGCTATGACAACCTTGGAACCAGGGCACATGCGCTGCATGGTAATTTTGGATGGAGTTCCGGTACCGATGTTGGTCGACACAGGAGCAGACACAGGGGCGGCATGGTGGCGCAGTGGTTAGCACTGCGGCAGCACAGTTTACCCTTGGCCGGGGGATTGTGGGGATCGTGGGATCGTGGGTTCGATCCCAGCCCCCGACCAACAGTGATCTGTGTGGAGTTTGCATGTTCTCCCCGTGTTGCGTGGGTTTACTCCGGGATTTCTCCGGTTTCCTCCCACATGCCAAAAACATGCGTGTTAGGTTAATTGGCTGTTCTAAATTGTCCCTAGATATTTGTTTCCTATAGGCCCTTAGAATAGAGGGTTAGTGTTAATGAAAGCGCTTTGAGTGGTCTTTGTGACTAGAAAAGCGCTATATAAGTGTAGGTTAGTTAGTTAGTTAGTTAGCAGAGAGTTCTGTGCTGAATTGGGCTACAGTCAGACAGTGTTTTCCCCACTACAGGATCGGAAGTTTCTCAGCACCGCTTTACGACCATGGAGAAAGACGGTTGGCCATGGTGGGTACCATCACGTTGATGGCTTGATACAAGCCAGTGATGATGGCCACTGTGGAGTTCATCGTAACAGCCTACGGCTCTAACATCATGCGCTACAACTTATTTTATGGCCTTGGATTCTCCATCAGGAGTGGCACTAGGGAAGAATGGTCACGTGGCAGACCAACCGGTTCCAAGGCTCCAGGACGATGCAGTGTGTGATGAACCATTGCTGGGCGTCCGGAAAGTGGACAGGTTGTGTCATGCTCAGGGTCGCCGCGAGAGGACCCCGGTGCCAATGTCTGAGCTGCCCTGGATGTGGGTGCCGGTCAGCACACGGGAGGACCTGCGGCAACG
This sequence comes from Pholidichthys leucotaenia, assembly GCA_020510985.1. Lineage (NCBI taxonomy): Eukaryota > Metazoa > Chordata > Actinopteri > Cichliformes > Pholidichthyidae > Pholidichthys > Pholidichthys leucotaenia. The sequence continues at coordinate 230,330,292 of CM035844.1, forward strand.
AGCGGGGCCCAAACAATGGTCTTGGATGTTCCTGGAGCACAGTCATGGAGGACTGGTGAACACAGGACCACAGAGGCGGGGTCAGCAGCAGAGCTACAAGCAGTTGGGGCAGGACCGAGTGGCACTGGGAGGGCGAGTGCCAGGCGGAAACACCGCAGGCTGTGCAAGGCCCCATTTGAAGTCACAGACTGGGTTCGGGCTCGAGTGAAGACGAGGTCCAGGTGGGTGAGACAGAAGCGAAATATGGAGCGGTACCAGGGTCAGCTGCAGGTGATGTGTGAGCGGCACAATCAATATCTTCTGCTGTTGGATGGCTTGCGGTGCCATCCCAATGAATTATGGTGTGCTCCGAAGAAGACGAGTGGGCATGACCCCAGACATTTGGAGTGCTCAGTGGTGTGGAGGAGAAGACGCTGTGAGGCGGAGGCAACCAGCTGTGGTCTGGGAAGTGGACTGCCGCCAGGGGTGGACTGATGGTGAAGGGTCTGCCGGGGGGGGGGGGGGGCGCACAGGTCATCCTCACAGAGTCATGGGCATGTTTCAATTGTTCAATTGTGCTTTGTGTTAATAGTTTTGGGGATGGTTTTAATATGGTATTTTGTATCGGCGACACAGCAGTACTTTTTTTTTAATGGACTTTAATAGCATAGGTGGCAGAATAACCCCCCCCCCCCCCCAATTTTAGTTCTTTTGGTGTGAATGTCATAGGCCCCTTTTGGTGATTTTAGTTTGTTGATGTCTAGCAGATGCTTCGGGTTCCAAATTGGGATGGGTTGATTGTGTATGTATTTTGGATTTTCTGTGGGGGGGGGGGGTGCTAGAATAATTTTGAGCTTAAATTATTCAAAGTCAAAAATCAGGCGGAAAGTTGGATTTATGTACATTTATTGTAAAAAATATATATATAAGGTGTCACCCCAATGGCCACTTTGGGGGAGAGATTACAAAGCATGGCATTCAGACACACCTAGAATCTCTAAAGGATCCATTTCTTTAGGTCTGATATATATAGGTAGGAGAAAGGAGAGGGAGGATGAGGATAAGGGAAGGGACAGAATGGGACAGTCCTGATAATCAAAGCTTATCCGGGCAGACGTCACAGACACTCTAGAGACAAGAATGTAAATCTAACAGAACGTCCATAAAACACTAATCTATATAAGCTGAGGAGTTCCTGTGCATTCCTGTGACCCGAAACAGGACATGTCAAAGAGATTATAAAAAGTGGCTTTGATCATTCCTTCCGCATGTACTGCTCTTGTACTGATCTTCAGTCTGAACTCTCTGAAATTGCTCACAGAAACATGCCAAGAATATATGAACTTATTTCATATGGAATACACATATAAACATTAAACATGGCAAATGAAAGGTATGATACTTCTCAAATATAATAATATATTATTAAAATAATAATAATGTAGATAATATGGAATTTTTCTATCGGGGGGATATTATGTATTTGTTCAATGTTCATATACTGTTATTGTTGGAGCTCTTATTTGTGTGATATAGGGTGGTGGCTCCGGTTTCTCCATCTCCGGTGGTATAAGAGGGGCTGCTGGTACGTTCGGGTGTACAGAGTCCAGCTTATTAATAAACAAGTGTTCAGCTCCACTCTTGGCCTCATCCTTGTCTACAAGTTATAACATAACAGTCAGAATTTTCCCACTTTTGCCCTTAACAAGAGAATCCCAGTGGTTTTAAAGAAAGAAAGAAAGAAAGTTACTTTATTATCTGTTTTGCATAAATATTTTGTCATAATTTTAAAGCCTCAAAATTTTCCAAAGGTGAAAAACTTTGAGAAAAAGACACACAATTACAAGGAAAAAAATCACTAACATATATACAATAAAAGATTAAAATTTACTATAATAATGGAACAAATTTATAGGGACAAATGCCCATTTCATTAAAATATGTACTAAATTCATGAGAGAAAAAAATCCAAAATTACAAGAAAAACAAACTTGAATTTAAAAGATAAAAGTTATAAATTAATAGCAAAAGTTACAATTTTATGAAGAAAAAATTAACATATGTACAATTACAGTCATTGAGAATGTATACACATGAAGTTATTTAAAAGATTTAATAAATTCATGATGAAAAAGCAAATTAATGAATTGTTGTACCTCATTTGCAATAATTAAAAAAATTAAGGAAAAAATCAATGAAAAGATGACAGAAAATTATTAAGGCAAAAATGCAAAGATGAAAGAAAAAAGATGCCAATTTATGATGCAAAAGTCAGAAATTCAAGAAAAAAATGTCAATCTATGAGCAGAAATTTTTCACAAAGTTTTAAATTTCATGAAGTTTCTTAAAAAGTCTATAATTAAAAAAAAAAGAATAAAAATAACAAGAAAAAGTAGGTAATGACAACTCTCCAAATTCACAAAAAATTTTCACATTTTTAATTAAAACAAATCTCTTATTTAGGGGGTAGAGTAGCCTTAAACTGTACACAAGTAAACGTAGGTTATTTTTATATATTATCACTCAAATATACATAAGAGTAGTTACCCCAAAACAGTTAAGTTACTGAGATGTGACTTTAGTGTGGACAGTTTGAGGTTTTGCTTCTGAATTTATGACAGTTTTATTCTAAATTTACTACTTTTTCCTTGTAAATTTGAAAGATTTTTTTCCGACTTAAATGAAATTTTTCTCATAATTTGTGTTTAGTGCTAATTTAGGGCTTTTTCTTGTCCATTTGAGACTTTCAAATGGACAGTGGAGCCAACTGCGGAGGAGCTAACAGAGGCCCTGGTCGGATCGAAGCTCAACTACAGTGGCGAAAGAAAGGCCAGATCGGAGGTCACCTACAGTGGTGGCAAATGGTGCAGCTAGCTGAGGCCCCGGCTGGATCGGAGCACACCTGTAGCGGCAACACCTGGTGTAGGAGTCTAAATAAAAGGACAAAAGAAGAAGAGCAACGGTATAAAACATACAAAAATAAGTTAATATATATAATGAGATGTAGTAAAAGAGACTATTACAGTAAAGAACTGGAGAAAAACAGAGATAACACTAAAAATACATGGACAATACTTCACAATATTCTTGGAAATAAAATCAAAAATACAAGCTACCCAACCAATCTTTCAAAAAAAACAACAAAAAAAAACGACTCAGAGTATGAATGCAGTCTCACCTGCAGATGAATTTAATAAATTTTTTGTTAACATTGGTCCTAATTTGGCTCAAGAAATACCCATTTCGGCACCTACATGTGATACAATACGCAAAAACATTGCTACAAAAGACTCCATTTTCATAAAGAACACAGATGAGAGAGAGGTCATTGAATGTGTTAAATCATTTAAAAGTAAAACATCTACGGATTGTGATGGTATAGACATGCTTTTAGTCAAAACTATCATTGAATTCTTAGTGAAGCCACTGATGTATATCTGTAACCTGTCTCTTCAAACAGGTATATTTCCCAATGCAATGAAAATAGCTAAAGTAATTCCGATACACAAGACGGGTGACAGAGAGGAATTTTCAAACTATAGGCCTGTTTCATTATTGCTGCAGTTTTCAAAGATACTTGAAAAAATTTTCTATGAGAGAACTGACTTTATAATAAAGAATAATTTATTGTGTGAACAGCAATACGGGTTCAGACACAAGAGAACAGCTGCATTTGCTCTTATGGAATTTATAGAAAAAATATCAACTGCTGTAGAAAATAAAGAGTATTCAGTTGGGGTATTCTTGGATTTAAAAAAGCATTTGATACAGTGGATCATAAATTACTGTTAAAGAAACTACAAAATTATGGTATTGGGGGTAGCACTGTCGTGGTTATGTAGTTACTTGAACGAATATCATACGTATGTGTAGGTAGCAAAAACTCGCAGTTACTGAAGGTTGCTTGTGGAGTCCCACAAGGTTCAGTTTTGGGGCCATTGTTATTCAACCTGTATATACAGTGGGGCAAAAAAGTATTTAGTCAGCCACCAATTGTGCAAGTTCTCCCACTTAAAAGATGAGAGAGGTCTCCAATTTTCATCATAGGTATACCTCAACTATGAGAGACAAAATGAGAAAAAAAAAATCCAGAAAATCACATTGAAGGATTTTTAATGGACTTCGGGCTTACCATCAGCCTGAAGAAGACCAACGTCTTGGCGCAAGGCATGGAAGTACCACCAATCATCACCATCGACGACTACAAGCTGGAGGTCGTGAATCAGTTCACGTACCTGGGTTCCACGATCAACAACAACCTCTCCCTTGATACAGAGATCAACAAGAGGATTGGAAAATCAGCCTTCACACTCGCTCGCCTCACCACACGAGTGTGGGAGAATCCCAAACTCTCTGTCAAGACGAAGATGGCAGTGTACAATGCCTGCGTCATCAGCACACTGCTCTATGGGAGTGAGACGTGGACAACATACACCCGGCAGGAAAAGAGACTGAACTCCTTCCACTTGCGCTGCATTCGCCACATCCTGGACATATCCTGGCAGGACAAAGTGCCCAACACAGAAGTTCTGTCCCGCGCCGGCCTTCCCTCCATGTTCACTCTACTCAGGCAGCGCAGGCTCCGCTGGCTAGGCCACGTTCACCGTATGGAGGATGGCAGAATCCCCAAAGACGTCCTCTACGGAGAACTGGCGACTGGCAGGAGAGACGTTGGCCGCCCACAGCTGCGCTTTAGAGACGTCTGCAAGAGAGACATGAAGGCCCTGGAGATCAACACAGAGTGCTGGGAGGACCTTGCAACGGACCGCTCCAAATGGAGAGGTACCCTGACCAGACAGCTCAAGGCGGGTGAAGAGAGACTGACTGCTACAGCAGATGAAAATAGGACCCGCAGGAAGAACCGCCACAGACCCAGCAGCACGGAGACCACCCACAAGTGCGACCTGCATGACAGGGACTGCCATTCGCGCATCAGCCTGTTCAGCCACAGGCGGTGCTGTTCCAGCAGAGTAGATGTTTAGGATTCTCTTCCATGGTCATCATAGGCCGACGGAGGCCGACGACGATAGGATATTTATAGCCTATTAACAGCCTATTTTCTAACCCCCACCCCATGAAAACCTCATGTACTTTGAAACCTAAATGTTCGCAGGTATACATCATACTTATACCGAATACATTCAGACAGACCCAAAAACTATTCATAACGTTGCAGAATATTCAAGCTGAGGCTGGCGTCACACATCATTGAGTTTGTTACCTGTAGAAAAGCTGCAGGAGCCTACCGCTGTTGGGATAGGGAGGGACCTCTCTATGTGTGCGCGCCAGGCCTCCAGCGCGTGCAGGTACAGGGGAGAGAACGTGTGTGAGAGGAGGGATCATACCATTTGCTAGCGGCGGGGGGGGGGGGGGCTTAAACAACAAACTACTGAATAGGTTTTGGATGTTATTTCAGCTTGTAAAAGATTAACTAAAATTTTATAATCAGAACTTTTGTCACTCCAATTTTTAGGGGTGCTGAGATTAAATTTAAGGGTGCTACAGCATCCCTAAAAAAGGCCAAATGCCTCCCATGCTACTGTCTATATAGGGAAACATTGACTTGAGCACTACATACTGTAGATACAGTACCTTCAAGCCTGCAGTGAGTGTCTGTCTTGACCTGTGTGGCAACGGAAAATGGAAAAAATGAAGTTCACAATATTGAAATTGTAGCGATGAACCTATTCAGGATTGTCTCTCCCTTCTGTCTCATTTTACAACACCAAGATATGGGAATCAGTAGACTTTGAGACACACCAGGTAAGTTCCTTCATTCAGACTAGGAGAGTAGTGTCAATTCAGCCAGGGTGTGATGTGCATAAGTGTCTGTTTCACTTTCATCTTTATGCTGGTTTCAACAGTCATCTCGCCTTGAGTGAATTATCGTCTATTAAAGCAGTCGCTCACAAACTTTTTCTTCTGCCAGGCTCCCTTATCGCAGTTGGGGGGCATGTCTCCCCACTTTGAAAAAAACAGTTATATCATTGTAAACCTTTAATATCATGTTACATAAGACTTTGAAGCACCGATGTTAAATTAAAAAAAGCTTATATATTTGCAACTTTTTCTCATAAATTTGTGACTTTTTGTTGAAAGGTTCCAACTTTTTTAATCAAATGGTGACTTTTTTCTTGCACATTTTTTATTTTTTTTTAAAAAATGCTACTTTTTTCTCGTAAAGTTACTACTTTTTTCTTTTTAATGTGCAACTTTTTTCCTCATAACTTTTTTAAATCAAATTGTGGCATTTTCTTGTAAATTTGCTATATTTTTCACATGAATTTGACACTTTTCCCCATAAATTTTAAACTTTTTTCTCATAAATTTGAATTTCTTTCCTTATAAACATGCAATTTTTAAAATGAAATTGTGATTTTTTTTTTAATTAGCTGGTTTTTCACATGAAACCAATTTTTTTTCCATCACAAATATGCAGCTTTTTGGTTGGTAAATTTGTAACTTTTTTCTTTTAAATTTGCAACATTCCTATGAATGCTGATGAAGTTTTTATTCTATGCAATGCTTTAAATTTTTCTTTTCATCTAGACAATGACTCAAGTTTGTGTCGAGAACATTTTTGTTTAAACTCTTCCCTATAGTACAAAAAATAGGGGCACCAAACACAGTCTTGCATTGCAATGATGAGCGAAGAGAAATTCTGGATGGTAATTCACAAAAAAGCCAAGAAGAAAAGGAAATATGATGATGAGGAAAAATATTTTTAAAATATTATAAGGAAATGATCAAAGTAAAAAATAGTTTTACTGATAAATATGCTACATTTCTGATTTAGATTAGCAATTTTTTTGCAAATCTATATTTTATTTTGGTATTAGATGTTCAAGCGTTTGATATATTTGCATCATTTTACTTAAAAAATCAATAAATTTTTAGTTGTACTTGGGTTTTTTCTAAAATAGTGAGTTTTTCTGTCCTAAATTTGCCATTTCTTATATAAATTTGCCTTTCAGTTTGAACCTTGTTATTGTAAATACTCCTCAGTAAGGAGCTGCAGCATTTATTGTTGTTTAAAAGCAGCCTACTGTACATTTACTGCTTTTGACAGCCTGTTGATGTGGTCTCAGCAGGCAACAGACACTGTAGAACCAAATTAGTTCACAGAACTCAAAACTTATGTGGAAGCTGATTCCCTAATAAATTTTAAGTAAATGAAATGTTTTTTTTTTTTTTAGTAATCTTAAATTTAGAAAGCTTGGGATCAGTCCGCCAAGGTCTCCGCCTTTGACTGCCACCTAATCCACATAGCACCGGACTTCCATGATCCCTCCTGCAGGTGGTGAACCTACTGGAGGGCGGACCCATGTAACTCCTTCGGGCTGAGCCCGGCCGGGTCCCATGGGTGGAAACCCGGCCACCAGACGCTAGCCTTCGAGCCCCTCCCCCAGGCCTGGCTCCAGGGTGGGGCCCCGGTAACCCCATACCGGGCGGGGTACACTGAATCCTTGATATACAATTTATCATGAGAGTCTGTTGGATCGTTCTTCGTCTGGCCCTTCACCCAGGACCAGTTTGTCTTGGGAGACCCTATCAGAGGCAAATTGCCCCGGACAACATAGCTCCTGGGATCACTGGGGCACGCAAACCCCCCCACCACGATAAGGTGACGATCCATGAGGGGGATCGTCCATGAGGGGGACTCCCGAAGCAGCTGAGGTGTACCGGCAGGCCAAGCGGAGTGCAGCTCGGGTGGTTGCTGAAGCAAAAACCCGGGTATGGGAGGAGTTCGGTGAGGCCATGGAACAAGACTTTCGGTCGGCTTCAAAGAGATTCTGGCAAACTGTTCGGCGGCTCAGGAGGGGAAAGCAGCTCCCCGTCCACACTGTGTATGGTGCGGATGGGACACTGTTGACTTCAACTGGGGATATCGTCGGGCGGTGGAAGGAATACTTCGAGGATCTCCTCAATCCCACTGATACGCCTTCCACAGAGGAAGCAGGGTTTGGGGACGAGGGGGATGACTCGCCTATCACAGGGGCTGAGGTCGCCAAGGTGGTTAAAAATCTCCTTGGTGGCCGGGCCCCGGGGGTGGACGAGATTCGCCCCGAGTACCTCAAGGCCCTGGATGTTGTTGGGTTGTCATGGTTGACACGCCTCTGCAACATTGCGTGGAGGTCGGGGGCAGTGCCTTTGGCATGGCAAACCGGGGTGGTGGTTCCTCTCTTCAAAAAAGGGGACCGGAGGGTGTGCTCCAACTTTAGAGGGATCACACTCCTCAGCCTCCCTGGGAAGGTCTATGCCAAGGTACTGGAGAGGAGAGTCCGGCCGTTGGTCGAACCTCGGATTCAGGAGGAGCAATGTGGTTTTCGTCCTGGCCGTGGCACATCGGACCAGCTCTTTACCCTCTCGAGAATTCTTGAGGGTTCGTGGGAGTTTGCCCAACCAGTTTACATGTGTTTTGTGGACTTGGAGAAGGCATTTGACCGCGTCCCTCGTGGATTTTTGTGGGGGGTGCTTCGGGAGTATGGGGTATCGGGCTTGTTGTTACGAGCTATTCGGTCTCTGTACGACCGTTGTGAGAGTTTAGTTCGCATTGCCAACACTCGGTCGGAGTCATTCCCAGTGAGAGTTGGACTCCGCCAGGGCTGCCCTTTGTCACCGGTCCTGTTCATAATTTTTATGGACAGGATTTCTAGGCGCAGCCAGGGAATGGAGGGTGTCATGCTTGGTGACCACAGGATCTCATCTCTGTTGTTTGCAGATGATGTTGTCCTGTTGGCTTCATCCAGCAATGACCTACAGCTCTTGCTGGGACGGTTTGCCGCTGAGTGTGAAGCGGCTGGGATGAGAATCAGCACCTCCAAGTCCGAGTCCATGGTCCTCAGCCGGAAAAAGGTGGATTGTCCTCTCCGGGTTGGGGACAGGCTCCTGCCCCAAGTGGAGGAGTTTAAGTATCTTGGGGTCTTGTTCACGAGTGAGGGGAAAATGGAGCGAGAGATCGACAGACGGATTGGAGCAGCATCTGCAGTGATGCGGACGTTGTACCGGTCTGTTGTGGTGAAGAGGGAGCTTAGTTCTAAGGCAAAGCTGTCGATTTACCAGTCAATCTACGTTCCTACTCTCACCTATGGTCACGAGCTTTGGGTAATGACCGAAAGAACGAGATCGCGGATACAAGCGGCTGAAATGAGCTTTCTCCGTAGGATTGCTGGACTCACCCTCAGAGATAGGGTGAGGAGCTCAGTCATCCGGGAGAGGCTCAGAGTAGAACCGCTGCTCCTCCACATTGAAAGGAGTCAGTTGAGGTGGTATGGGCATCTGATTAGGATGCCTCCTGGACGCCTCCCACTTGAGGTGTTTCAGGCACGTCCCACTGGGAGGAGACCCCGGGGCAGACCCAGGACTCGGTGGAGAGACTATGTCTCCCAGCTAGTCTGGGAACGCCTTGGTATCCCCTCTGAAGAGCTGGAGCAGGTGGCTGGGGAGAGGGAAGTCTGGGCTTCTCTGCTTGAACTGCTGCCTCCGCGACCCGGACCTCCGGAAAAGCGGTAGAAGATGGATGGATGGATGGATGAATCTTAAATTTAAAAATACATTTTCAACAAATTTTATTTTTTTTGTTGTAAACTTTAGAAATACATTTTCAGCAAATATTTTTTTGAGTAAACTTTAAAATAAAATATTTGAAATATTTGCTGAAAATGTATTTTTAAATTTAAGATTACTCAGAAAATCATTTCATTTACTTAAACTTTATTAGGTAATCAGTTTCCACATAAGTTTTGAGTTCTGTGAACTATTCGGTTTTACAGTGATACATACCTTAAAAGACGTACTCCAGGGCACACAACTCCCTCTATCTGTGGCTCCCTCACTCTTGCTCGACCACTTGTACAGAGTGGCATGAAGTTTCGATGAGAGCTCCCTCTGCTTGTGGACCGGTGGAACCCCGGTGAAACAACTGGTGGAACCTTGGTTTTCAAATGGCACTCTTTATGTACAAATTGGTTCATGTGTGGCACATATGTTTGGTTCATATTTCCCACAAGTGTATTGCTGTATGTTTATTGGGGCTTCACATCTTGAGGGACAAAAAGGTCTGGGTCGGCAGAAGTCGACAGGAGATAACGAGGAGGTGTGAGTTTTGGCCTTTGTCTCAGAGAAGATGCCCCAGAGGGATTTCCGGATCATTGAAGAAGAAGAGACAATGGTGAAACATCAAAGACTTGCATTGTGACTGGGATTAAGTACCATGTGACTGTATGTTTGCTGAAGCACCATGTGACTCGAGTTTCGATGCTCCAGAAGTATAAAGAGTGTGATGTGATATTGTTCTGCCTCTTTTACTACTTTGAGAATGATGGAGTATGTGTTCTGTAATAAAGCTGAACCTGAGAAATAAAACTCAGCCTCATCATTGAACACAACTTCCACACATGAACATATTTTTTGAACAAAAAATGCACCACAATCACAGGGGCTGAGGTCGCCAAGGTGGTTAAAAATCTCCTTGGTGGCCGGGCCCCGGGGGTGGACGAGATTCGCCCCGAGTACCTCAAGGCCCTGGATGTTGTTGGGTTGTCATGGTTGACACGCCTCTGCAACATTGCGTGGAGGTCGGGGGCAGTGCCTTTGGCATGGCAAACCGGGGTGGTGGTTCCTCTCTTCAAAAAAGGGGACCGGAGGGTGTGCTCCAACTTTAGAGGGATCACACTCCTCAGCCTCCCTGGGAAGGTCTATGCCAAGGTACTGGAGAGGAGAGTCCGGCCGTTGGTCGAACCTCGGATTCAGGAGGAGCAATGTGGTTTTCGTCCTGGCCGTGGCACATCGGACCAGCTCTTTACCCTCTCGAGAATTCTTGAGGGTTCGTGGGAGTTTGCCCAACCAGTTTACATGTGTTTTGTGGACTTGGAGAAGGCATTTGACCGCGTCCCTCGTGGATTTTTGTGGGGGGTGCTTCGGGAGTATGGGGTATCGGGCTTGTTGTTACGAGCTACTCGGTCTCTGTACGACCGTTGTGAGAGTTTAGTTCGCATTGCCAACACTCGGTCGGAGTCATTCCCAGTGAGAGTTGGACTCCGCCAGGGCTGCCCTTTGTCACCGGTCCTGTTCATAATTTTTATGGACAGGATTTCTAGGCGCAGCCAGGGAATGGAGGGTGTCATGCTTGGTGACCACAGGATCTCATCTCTGTTGTTTGCAGATGATGTTGTCCTGTTGGCTTCATCCAGCAATGACCTACAGCTCTTGCTGGGACGGTTTGCCGCTGAGTGTGAAGCGGCTGGGATGAGAATCAGCACCTCCAAGTCCGAGTTCATGGTCCTCAGCCGGAAAAAGGTGGATTGTCCTCTCCGGGTTGGGGACAGGCTCCTGCCCCAAGTGGAGGAGTTTAAGTATCTTGGGGTCTTGTTCACGAGTGAGGGGAAAATGGAGCGAGAGATCGACAGACGGATTGGAGCAGCATCTGCAGTGATGCGGACGTTGTACCGGTCTGTTGTGGTGAAGAGGGAGCTTAGTTCTAAGGCAAAGCTGTCGATTTACCAGTCAATCTACGTTCCTACTCTCACCTATGGTCACGAGCTTTGGGTAATGACCGAAAGAACGAGATCGCGGATACAAGCGGCTGAAATGAGCTTTCTCCGTAGGATTGCTGGACTCACCCTCAGAGATAGGGTGAGGAGCTCAGTCATCCGGGAGAGGCTCAGAGTAGAACCGCTGCTCCTCCACATTGAAAGGAGTCAGTTGAGGTGGTATGGGCATCTGATTAGGATGCCTCCTGGACGCCTCCCACTTGAGGTGTTTCAGGCACGTCCCACTGGGAGGAGACCCCGGGGCAGACCCAGGACTCGGTGGAGAGACTATGTCTCCCAGCTAGTCTGGGAACGCCTTGGTATCCCCTCTGAAGAGCTGGAGCAGGTGGCTGGGGAGAGGGAAGTCTGGGCTTCTCTGCTTGAACTGCTGCCTCCGCGACCCGGACCTCCGGAAAAGCGGTAGAAGATGGATGGATGGATGGATGGAAAAAATGCACCAGTTTTCAAACAAAATCTCGGTTCACACACAACTTTTGGCACATTACCGCCACCAACTTGGTGGCGGTAATGCGCCTCTTTCCCTAGAAGAAGATGGCGAGGAAGAAGAAGAATAACTTCCGGTATCCAGTAGAGACGCACGTCAGCAGCCATTCGCTCTGTGAACGTGCACATGAACGCTGTACATATTACACTTTGGATTTGCGATTTTATGGTTTTTATTTTTTGTTTTTTGTTCGTTAAGAAGCCACTATGGTATCAAAGAAAGGAGAAAAAGGCAAAAAACCGAAGAGGAAAGTTAAGAGAACCACAACAGAGTTGAAGAAGGAAATCATATCAAAGCATGAAAATTGTCTATTATACTTACTGTACAGTGTTTTGTATAAGGTTTTATGCAGATTCATTGTTTTTGTCTGGATTTTATGGATAAAATGCTGTTAAAAAGGTAAAAACACACTGTTCTTTTTGGGGGCCAGGAGCGAATTAATCTATTTTACATTGTTTCCTGTGGGAAAATTTGTTTCAGTTTAAGAACAACACGGTTTAAAAACAACATTTAGGAACCAATTAAGTTTTAAAACTGAGGTTCCACTGTACGCTCAAATGGGATATAAATAAATAACTGATTTTTGGAAATGGACTGGTGGGCCGCAGTGGATGATGTCGGGGGCCGCATGCGGCCCATGGGCCACTAGTTGCCCCTCCCTGGCCTACAGTGTCCTCCTCAAACTTTACTTTGGAGAAAATGTTCTGTTTATTGTCCCCCCTTACAGGGACATGAAATACCCACCTATGGTGTGAATTTCTGACACACACTAGCACATTATTCATTCATTCACTCATCTTCTTCCACTTAATCCTTTTCGGGTCACAGGGGGGTTGGAGCCTATCCCAGCATTTCTGGGTCAGAGGCAGGGTACACCCTGGACAGATCGCCAGCCCATCGCAGGGCCAACACAGAGAGACAGACAACCATTCACTCTCACAGTCATACCTAAGGACAATTTAGAATCCCCAGTTTGGCACATCTTTTGCTTTCAAACTGCATGGGAAGTTATCTTAACATGTGCACATTGTGCAAAAAGGCCTAATGTCTTTGCAAGCTAATCAAGTCATCGAGAAATGAAGCTAATCCTGCTAACAGCAAGAATTGAGGGATGCTGTGCATATGTTAATAAAAATAAGCCTTTCAGTGTTTGGTTTAGTGTTGTTTTGCTCGCCCCCGTGCCCCACACTATTTATTGTTCCTTTAAATATTAAGTTCATCTATACCAGCAATAGGGTCCTTCCTCTGACAGCCTGTACAACCTCCTAAAGTTTATGACACACATTTAAAAGGAAGCTGTGTAACTGACTTAGTCACTGGGGATTTTTATTCTGTTTCCAATGTACTGCATTGTCTGCATATTGCAGTATATAAAACAGAAAAAATACAACTCCCCCCCACAAAAACACATGTGATCCCAGCCCCACAAATGTTTTTCACTTGTGACTTTTCAGCAGAACATCAGTTTCAAATTTATCTCCTGACCTCCAAGGGCACCAAAAACAACTTTGCCATGGGTGACTTTTCCCAGCCAGCACAACATACCATAAAAACATTTCCTCTTATTAAGATTTTTCTGTAATCATAAATTGGCTTATTGATTGTCTGAGGAGATAAAAACGCCGCTGAAAGTTGTTTTTCTTTCAGCAGATGTGACATCAGGTGGGCACGGCCCACTGTATATAGTTCTGTGTGTGTATTAATAAAAGTTCAGTTGGTAGAGTCTGCTGCATGGGATAACCTTGACTCCGACTCCCTTATTCAGACATAGCAAATATGTCATCAGTTCTTATTGTGTTACTTTACTTAGGTGTGGATTATTCAAATTTGACCTTTATACTCCCCTCTCTCTCGCTCACAAACACACACACACACGCACACATCCACACCCACCCACACACCCACATACACTTTATGTACTCCCTGCTACTATTACCAATACTGATGGAATTAAGGCGTGGGTAGAGCGGTCATTTCCGTCTATCTGTCTGCAGTCTACAAAGACAAGATACTTAATGTTCAAACTTATAAACTTTAATGTTTTTTGTTTTGTTTTTTTGCAAATATTCACTTATTTTGGATTTGATTCCTGCAACACATTCCAAAAAAAGCTGGAACAGGGGCAACAAAAGACTGGGAAAGTTGAGGAATACTCAAAAACCTTTCTGGAACATTCCACAGGTGAGCAGATTAACTGGAAACAGATGAGTGTCATGACTGGATATAAAAGGAGCATCCCTGAAAGGCTCAGTCATTCACAAGCAAGGATGGAGCAAGATTCACAACTTTGTGAACAACTATATGTGCAAATAGTCCAACAGCTTAAGAACTTTTCTCAACGGACAGTTGTACGGAATTTAGTGATTTCATCATCAACAGTCCATAATGTGACGTTTGCAAGGTTCACACAAAGAAAATGGAGCAGATGGCTGTGATCAACCAGATTTATTTTGTACACCCCAACCCCCAACTTGCAACTTAGTACACAGAGCAGGGGAGGTCATTCTCACAGACCTCTGTTTACATCACGGTTGCACATACATAACGTTTTCATCTGGCAAAGCATGCTGGGAAATTCACTTAACATGGCCCCAACGTTACACTGCCCCCCCCCCCCCCGGACTGGTTTCTGTCCCCAGAAAAATTAAAGTCCAATTTAAAAGTCCAATACAAACTCATCCAGGTGTCGGGGTGGTCTTCGGCGCCGGTGGCCAACACGTACAGGCCCCCTAGTGTCCATCTGGGTCTCGGTCGGGGTATCGGGCCGGGATGGAAGCTCCGGTTCGTCCACCAGCGGTGCAGATGGCCGATACGGGGCGAGACGGTCACGATGAAGGACCACAACCCGGTCCCTTTTTCTAAGCCTCACCCTGTACACCACATCTGACAGTCTCTCCAGGACCACGCATGGCCCCGACCACTGGCTCGCCAGCTTCGGTGATCGTCCTCTCTTCCTCTCAGGGCAGAAAACCCAGACTCGATCTCCCGGTGCAAAGTCCCTCCCCTGGCAGCGGGAGTTGTACGCTCGCTTCTGCCGACCCCCTGCCGCTGCCAGGGCCTCTCGAGCCAGCTCGTGCACCGTGTGGAGACGTTCTTTCAAACAAAAAAAATAATCCAATCCGGGTTTTCCCTCCACCTCCGGCTCGGGGGGGCAACCGAATACCAAATCCACCGGTGTGCGCAGCTCGCGTCCAAACATGAGCGCCGCAGGGGTGCACCGGGTAGATTCCTGAGCAGCCGTCCGGTACGCCCACAAAACAACAGGCAGATGCAGGTCCCAGTCTCGCTGTCGCTGGTCCACTAGGATAGCGAGCTGGGTGGTGAGGGTCCGGTTGAATCGTTCGACCAGGCCGTCGCTCTGTGGATGCAGTGGGGTGGTCCGGGTCTTCCGGATGCCCAGCCGTTTGCAGACCTCTCCGAAGACCTCCGCCTCGAAGTTCCGACCCTGATCGCTGTGCAGCTCCTCCGGTGTGCCAAACCGACAGAACATTTCATCCACCAGCTTTGATGCCGTCGTAGCGGCGCTCTGATCCGGGACCGCGTACGCCTCTGGCCACTTAGTGAAATAATCCATCGCAACCAGCACGTAGCGGTTCCCCCGGTCCGTGGTCGGGAAAGGGCCCAGGATGTCCACTCCCACTCGCTCCATCGGTGCTCCCACCCGGTACTGCTGCAGGGGAGCGTGGGATTGCTGAGTTGGTCCCTTCTGAGCTGTGCATGTGTCGCAGCGATGAACGTGGAGCTCCACGTCCTGATGACAGCCGGGCCAGTAGAACCGGGCCCGAAGGCGCTGCAGCGTCTTTGTCACCCCGAAGTGGCCCGCTCCTACCGCCCCATGAACCAGCTGGAGTACTTTGGGCTGGAGTCGACGAGGAACCAGCAGCTGCCAAATGTGCCGCTGCCCAGCTGGAGTCTGCCACTGCCGATACACCACGCCCTCATGACAGCGGAGGTTGGCCCACTGGGAGTGTAGGGCCTTAGTCTCTGGGTCCAGCGGTGACACAACCTCCCAGGCGGGCCGCTGTCCTGCGTCCAGCCACTGCCGAACCCGCGAAATGACCGGGTCTCTGTCCTGCTCGCTCTGCAGCTGCTGCGTGCCAAGAACCTCTGTGACGTCATCGCTGGGGAGAACTGCCTGATCATCTGAGGGGCTGTGCATCGCTGCGTGATTCCTGCTCGCAGCGGCTCGGAGAGCGGCAGCCCGTGGGGCGATTTGGTCCTGATCTTCAGCCCGTTGACAGTGACGACACTCCTCTATCGCGCAGGGGCGCCGAGACAGCGCGTCAGCGTTGGCATGGAGGCGGCCTGCCCGATGCACAATCTGGAAATTATAATCCTGCAGTGCCTCCAGCCACCTTGCCAACTGTCCATCCGGTTCTTTGAAATTTAACAACCAGGTCAGGGAAGCGTGGTCCGTCCTGAGCTGGAACCTCCCACCGTACACATACGGGCGGAAGTGACGCAGTCCTTGAATGACAGCCAGCAGCTCTCTGCGAGTCACACAGTAATTTCTCTCGGCTCTGCTGAGAGTGCGGCTGAAGTAAGCGACTGCCTGCTCTCCATGCTCTCCCTCCTGGGATAGCACCGCCCCGATGCCCTGGTTGCTGGCGTCCGTGTCCACAATGAAAGGGCGGCTCGGGTCAGGATACCGCAGGACGGGGGCTCTGATGAGCGCTGCGCGAAGCTGGCAGAAAGCAGCAGCACAGCTGTCACTCCACTGGAACGTGCGTCCTTTCTGCGTCAGCTGATGCAGCGGGCTGGCAATGGTGGCGAAGTCTTTCACAAACTTCCTATAATAGGAGGCCAATCCAAGAAAACTCCTCAGTTCTCCAACGTTCCGTGGCACTGGCCAGTCTCTCACTGTTGCCACTTTTTCCGGGTCGGTGGCGACCCCCGCTGCGCTGACGACGTGGCCCAAAAAGGTGGTCTCTCGCCGGAACAGGTGGCATTTCCTAGGGTGTAACCGTAGCCCCGCCTGTTGGATGGCTCCCAGCACCTCTCGGAGATTTGACAGGGCGCTGTCAAAATCAGCTGCATGCACCAGCAGGTCATCCAGGTAAACAACGCAGCGGCTCCTGGGCACGTGAGCCAGCACTCGCTCCATCAAGCGCTCAAAGGTGGCCGGAGCGTTGCAGAGTCCAAACGGCATCACTTTAAACTGGTACAGTCCCTGCCCAATGGAGAAGGCTGTTTTTTGGCGGGCCTCAGGTGACAGCTCTACCTGCCAATAGCCGCTGCGTAGATCCAGCGAGCTGAACCAGCTGGAGCCTGCGATGTGGTCCAGTGCGTCATCGATGCGGGGCAGGGGGTAGGAATCTTTCCTGGTGACATCGTTCAGGCGTCGGTAATCCACACAGAACCGCCACGACCCGTCCTTCTTCTTGACCAGCACCACAGGCGCTGCCCAGGGGCTGCTGGAGGGCTCAATAACATCTGCCTCCAGCATTTCTCGCACTTTTTGTTCCGCCGCTGCCCGCCTTGAAAAGGGCAGCCGGCGTGGGTGGAGTCGAATCGGCCTGGCCTCACCGGTGTCGATCTCGTGCTGCACCAACCCGGTCCGGCCGCATTCCTCATCCTTCGCAGCAAAAACACCCATGTAATAGTCCAATAGCTCCCGCAGCTGGCGTCTCTGTTCCGGGTCCAGCCCGCTGCAGCTCCGCTGAAATAATTCCTCCACCGCCTGCTGCGTCTCTGCTGACACGTTGGCCCCTCCCCTTGCTGTCCCTGTGTGTGCTCGTGCTCCCTCTGTCCGCGCTGGTGACGTCATCGTGTCCAGTCCTTGCAGTGGCCTGCCTGGTCCGGTCTGTCTTGGCGATCCCTCGATTGTGCGTGCCCCCGTGTCCCTTCTCTGGGTTCTGCTGTGGAGCGTGATGGTCCGGTTTCCCAGCTGGAGGGAAGGTCCGGTGGTGTCAATCTTGGCACGCCAGGCTGTGAGCAGGTCTAATCCAATAATACAGGGGTCTTGGATGTCAGCCAGCCAGAACGGGTGTCTTATGTTCTGACCGGCCACCCCCACCACCAGCACTCTCCGCCCCTTCAGTCGGGCGCGCTCACCGGTAGCTGTGGTGACGCAGCGCTCGGTGGGTTCCCACCCCCGCGGAGCCGTCTTGCTCGTGCCCGGCAGTACGCCCGGTCGAACCAAGGAGATTGTAGAGCCGGTGTCAATCAGGGCCCGGATCGACATCTTCCCCAAGCAGCACCGTAGATAGATCCCTGGAGAGTGTCCAACTTGGCCCACGCGCGGTGCCGGCTCCTCGGGGGAAACATCTGCTGGAGGTGGCCTGTCCCCGTTCACGCCACCTCGCTCTAGTTTAACGCCGGCGAGGGGCCGGTTTGTCGTGGGGTGGGTGCAGGGCAGTATCGCGCGATGTGTCCCATCTCTCCGCAGCGGAAGCACCCTTCCTCGCGCCGCCGAGGCCATCTTCTCCGTGGACGCGCCGCCGTGGTCTGCCGTAATTCCTCCTCCTCCCCCTCGCTCTCCATCGTAGCCTGGTAGGTTCTTCGGCTGTGCGTTGCTGCTTCAGCGGTGCGATTTATTAGCGGCTCTGCCCGCTCTGCTTCTGCCACTGCAGTCTTCCAGTCGCTCGCGGCGTGGAGCCGTACGTGGCTCTGGAGCTGGGCCGGGCGGAGACCTTGGATGAAGCTCCGGAGGGCGAGCTTCTCTACTGCCTCCGGCGTGAAATCTGGGTAGCTGCGCCGGGTTAACAGCCATATGTCTGCAGCATAGGCTCCTAGTTTCTCCTGGTGGTTCCGGCGGCGGCGGGTCAGTTGTTCTTGGGCATGCTCAGCGTCCGCTATTCTCCCAAATCGTCTCTGGAGCGCCCCTTGTAGTGCTGGCCAGCTGTGGTGCTCCTCGGGCCGGAGATCAGAGAGCGTGCAGAGGGCTTTCCCTTCCAAGGCCAGCGCGACCTGTACGGCGGTTTCCTCTGGTGACCAGCCGTTCAGCGCCGCAGTCAGCTCGACCTGTGTCAGGTAGTCATCTAATGTGGCTTCGCCGTTGAAACGGGGAATCTTGGCCCGCTGTCGAACAGGTGGGGTGGTCGTTTCCTGATCGATCGCCACCCTTGATCGCCGTGGGGTCGCCAGCCCGTGCTGTCCTGAGAAGGGTGGAACGTTTGCTCTGTTCTGCCCGCTCTGTCTTGAAAAAGACAGGAGGCGGGGTGCGCTGGCCCCGTCAGGTCCGCCGCTTCGTTCGTCCCGGCTCCGGGCTCCCGGTGGTGGTGTCTCGGTCTCATCATCCATCATCAGCTGAGCAATGGCCTGCTCCAGCTGCCGGATCTCCATTCTGATCGCTTCCATTTGCTCCATGCCCACTCCTGACACCAGTGTGACGTTTGCAAGGTTCACACAAAGAAAATGGAGCAGATGGCTGTGATCAACCAGATTTATTTTGTACACCCCAACCCCCAGCTTGCAACTTAGTACACAGAGCAGGGGAGGTCATTCTCACAGACCTCTGTTTACATCACGGTTGCACACACATAACGTTTTCATCTGGCAAAGCATGCTGGGAAATTCACTTAACATGGCCCCAACGTTACAGTTGAGGAATACTCAAAAACCTTTCTGGAGCATTCCACAGGTGAGCAGATTAACTGGAAACAGATGAGTGTCATGACTGGATATAAAAGGAGCATCCCCGAAAGGCTCAGTCATTCACAAGCAAGGATGGAGCAAGATTCAACACTTTGTGAACAACTAACAACTTGTTTTTCCTCTCCACCGTCGCCAAGTGCTTGCTCACAGGGGATCGCCTGATTGCTGGGGTCTTTCTGCAACTGTGGGGGTCCTCCCTACAGTTGATAGTGCTATGAGATGACTGTTGTTGTGAAATGGCGCTATATAAATAAAGTTGAATTGAATTGAATTGAATTGAATTGAACTATATGTGCAAATAGTCCAACAGCTTAAGAACTTTTCTCAACGGACAGTTGTACGGAATTTAGTGATTTCATCATCAACAGTCCATAATATCATCAAAAGATTCAGAGATCTGGAGAAATTTCTGCATATACACTACCGTTCAAAAGTTTGGGGTCACCCAGACAATTATTTTGTGTTTTCCATGAAAAGTCACACTTATTTACCACCATGAGTTGTAAAATGAATCGAAAATATAGTCAAGACACTGACAAGGTTAGAAATAATGATTTGTATTTGAAATAATAATTTTTTCCAGATACTCAACCTTCTCAAAGGAAGGTCAGTTTTATAGCTTCTCTAACCAGCTAAGCTGTTTTCAGCGGTGCTAACATGATTGCACAAGGGTTTTCTAATCATCTATTAGCCTTCTGACGCAATGAGCAAACACATTGTACCATTAGAACACTGGAGTGATAGTTGCTGGAAATGGGCCTCTATACACCTATGTAGATATTGCACCAAAAACCAGACATTTGCAGATAGAATAGTCATTTACCACATTAGCAATGTATATTAGATATTAGAGTGTATTTCTGATTAGTTTAAAGTTATCTTCATTGAAAAAAACAGTGCTTTTCTTTCAAAAATAAGGAAATTTCTAAGTGACCCCAAACTTTTCAACGGTAGTGTAAGTGACAAGGCCAAAAACCAACAATAAATGTTTGTGACCTTCGATCCCTCAGGTGGCACTGCATTAAAAAGCAACATCATTATGTAAGGATATTACCACGTGGGCTCAAGAACACTTTGGAAATCCATTGTCAGTTAACACAGTTTGTTACTACATCTACAAGCGTAAGTTAAAACTCTACCATGCAAAGCCAAATCCTGTATCAACAACACCCAGAAATGCCACTGGTTGCACTGGGCCGAGGCTCATCTGAGATGGTTTGACGCAAAGTAGAAAAGTGTGCAGATGTGTCCACATCTCCCTCGGCCATGCTCCCTGGGTTTTTAACCAGACTGAGGCCACCTGCCCCAGCAAGCTCCCCGAATGCCACCCGTCAGCCTCCGTCAGATGCTGCCGAGAGCGGGTTCGCTTTGTGGCAGGGGTCGCAGCAGATGGGAAGCTGCTCCAGATCTTGTCCTTCTCTCCCACCCGTGAGGGACAGAGACAGAGAGCTGCAAACCTTGGCAGACCCCCGCACGAGATGAGGAAGACCCTCGGTCGGCGAAACCAAAAGGAGAGGGAGCACTCCATCTCCCCACAGGCCAGGAGCAATTTCTGCACCATCATTAAAGGTAAAGGTAAAGCCAAGGTAGGTAGGTAGGTAGACAGACAAACAGACAGATACATACTTTACTTTGAACAAAAAAGTAAAAATAACAAAAAAAAAAAAAAACAAGTGACAAGTGCAACAAAGTGACAGTATACAGTGCTCAAAAGGGAGAAGGAAGAAGTGAACACTTATTAACTCCAGCTCCTCTTTTCCATAAACACAACCCATGTGAAATATATTCAATTTACCACATTTAAGACCCCAAGTAAACAATTAACTATATTTTGTACATCACATTAACACCCATCCATCCCAACATACATACAGTTCATACATCAAAACCAGCCCCAAACAACACAGATATACACAGCACTGTCCTACCTACCATTCCATAGTGTCCCAGAGTGAACATAGTGAATTGTACATATAAATACTACCCGTCTAACTTATATTCTTTAAGCAAATAATGTTTATACCTATTTTTGAATTGATTTCTGTTTGTACATAGTTGCACTTCCAGCTCCAGACTGTTCCACAAATCCACCACACAGACATATATGCACATACTTTTCTTAGTTGTTCGTATCTTAGGTTTTGTAAAGTTTAAGTCTCCTCTCAAATTATAACCATTGTCTCTTTTTTGAATATTTTTTTGTATATTAGTTGGGAGTTGATTATTAATTGCCCTGTGCATGACTTGTGCTGTCTTAAATTTAACTAAATCCATGAACTTTATGACATGTGACTTTAAAAACAACGAATTGGTATGGTCTCTATATCCTCAATATTTATTATCCTTATAGCTTTTTTTTTTTGTAATGTGCATATTGGCTGTAGGTTGGTCTTGTAGGTGTTTCCCCAGACTATATTTTGTACATCACATTAACACCCATCCATCCCAACATACATACAGTTCATACATCAAAACCAGCCCCAAACAACACAGATATACACAGCACTGTCCCACCTACCATTCCATAGTGTCCCAGAGTGAACATAGTGAATTGTACATATAAATACTACCCGTCTAACTTATATTCTTTAAGCAAATAATGTTTATACCTATTTTTGAATTGATTTCTGTTTGTACATAGTTGCACTTCCAGCTCCAGACTGTTCCACAAATCCACCACACAGACATATATGCACATACTTTTCTTAGTTGTTCGTATCTTAGGTTTTGTAAAGTTTAAGTCTCCTCTCAAATTATAACCATTGTCTCTTTTTTGAATATTTTTTTGTATATTAGTTGGGAGTTGATTATTAATTGCCCTGTGCATGACTTGTGCTGTCTTAAATTTAACTAAATCCATGAACTTTATGACATGTGACTTTAAAAACAACGAATTGGTATGGTCTCTATATCCTCAATATTTATTATCCTTATAGCTTTTTTTTTTTGTAATGTGCATATTGGCTGTAGGTTGGTCTTGTAGGTGTTTCCCCAGACTTCTACACAGTAGTTAAGATAAGGTAGAAACAGTGAAATGTACAGTAAGAACAATGATTTATAGTCCAAGATGTGTCTTGTCTTCCCCAGTATCCCTATACATTTTGCCAACTTGGCCCGGATGTGACTGATGTGAGGTTTCCAGCAGATTTTATTGTCTAGCGTCACCCCCAGAAACTTATTTTCCTGTACTGTTTCTATTCTGGTATCATCTATCGTTACCATTATTTCATGATTTATTTTATAATTTCCAAACAACATAATCTTTGTTTTTTCAGATTTAGAAATAATTTATTTTTGTTGAACCACTTCGTTAACCTTTTCATTTCAGTTGTGACCACCTCTAAAACCTGCTGCAAATTCTCACCAGTGCAAAGGATATTTGTGTCATCCGCAAACAAAATAAATTTCAGAATTTTTGATACTTGGCATATGTCATTTCTATAAAAAATAAAGAGTTTGGGTCCCAAAACTGACCCCTGGGGCATAGATAGATAGATAGATAGATAGATAGATAGATAGATAGATAGATAGATAGATAGATAGATAGATGTACTTTATTGATCCCAAACTGGGAAATTACAGTGTAACAGCAGCATGACAATTGACAGCCAAACAGAAACACACACGACAGACAAAGGGATTACCCATGGAAAGTAAAAAAGAAACTAACACGACTATAGAACCTATATACATCATAGCTTAATATATGATGATGACCCGTGTAAACACATGAATCATCCCATTGCACAAAGAAGGACTATCAGGAGCAGAGTGAAATGTGAGGTACCAGTTAGTCTGTAAGGTGCAGTGTGGCAGCATAGCTATGACCAGAATACAACGTCATAGTGAGTTATTGTACAGTGAAATTGCATGTGGCAGGAAAGATTTCCTGTACCTGGCCGTTTGACAATGAAGCTGTAGTAGTCTACTGGAGAAAGTGCTTCGCTGCCTATCTAGTGTGTGGTGGAGGGGGTGATCAGGATTGTTCATGATGGATAGCAGTTTATTTAGTGTTCTCCTCTCCACCACTGTCTCAAAGGTCTCTGGTCTGAGACCAATTACAGAGCCAGCCCTCTTGATAATCTTGTCAAGTCTGTTGGTATCTCTGGCCCTGATACTGCTACCCCAACAGACTGCAGCAAAAAAGATGGTGCTGGCGACAACAGTCTGATAGAAAAGCTCCAGCATCCTGCTGCACAGGTTGAAGGATCTCAGTTTTCTCAGGAAATAGAGTCTGCTCATCCTCTTCTTGTGCACAGCATCGGTGTTGGATCTCCAGTCCAACCCGCTGCTGATCCTGACACCCAGATATCTGTAGTCTTCAACCACTCCCACATCCTCCCTCCTAATCTGCAGTGGCTGAGAAGGAGCCTTCCTCTTCCTGAAGTCAATCACCATCTCCCTGGTCTTGCCAACCTCAGGTGATTCTGCTCCGTCCACTCCACAAATCTGTCTACCAGTGCCCTGTACTCCCCCTCCTCTCCTCCTCTTATACACCCCACAACAGCTGATTCATCAGAGAATTTTTGCAGGTGACATGACTCAGTGTTATACTGAAAGTCTGTGGTGTATAAGGTAAAAAGAAAAGGAGAGAGCACAGTTCCCTGTGGCACTCCCGTATCACTAGCCACCCCTCCAGACAAGACACTGCCCAGCCTGACAAACTGTGGTCTGCCTGTCAGGTAGTCGGTAATCCAGGAGATCACAGAGCTGTCAACCCCCATCCCCCGCAGCTTCTCGCCCAGCAGCAGTGGCTGGATGGTGTTAAAGGCACTGGAGAAATCAAAAAAAAGTGATTCTCACAGTATCTCCTCCACCATCCAGGTGCTGATGGGCTCGTTGCAGCAGGTAGATGACAGCATCTTCAACTCCTAAGGGTTGAAGGGTGATTTGTGCTCACCAGTTTGTACAAATTGTTGTCTGTTACTTAAATAACTTTCCACCCAACTCAGTCTGACCCCTCTTATCCCATACCTTTCCAGTTTCCTCAGTAGAATTATGTGGTCTGTAATGATCAGTTTTTACCACTAGGCGTTGCTGCTACTTTGTTACCGCTTGTTTGAATGATGCACTCAGTAGAATAAGAAACGGCCAACATGGGAGCCGAAGTGAACGTGTCTGAGTGAGCTGCCGCTAAATAAAGTTACGATGGTTCCACTGCAAGTCTCCTCTCTACTCAACGAACACGAACACAACATGGTACCAGGAGTAAACTGCATGAACTGAGTGACCACGTGAGAAGTCGTCATGGAGTTGAAGCCGCCGGAAAACCTGAAATTGTCAGGTAACGTGGATGAAAACTGGCGAGCATTCAAGCAGCAGTTCAACTTGTATGTCACGGCCATGGGACTGGACACGAAGCCAGACTCGAGAAAGGTAGCACTTCTGCTGAACTTAGCAGGGCCACAGGCCATTGACGTGTACAACACGTTCGTGTTCGGAACGGATGAAGATCCAAATAAGCTGGATGTCGTGCTCGCTAAGTTTGATGCTCACTGCACTCCTAAGAAAAACGAGACATATGAAAGATACATGTTTAGATCTCGTATGCAGCAACAGAGTGAGCCCTTTGACAGTTTTTTGACCGCTCTCCGTTTGAAAGCACAATCCTGCAATTTTGGGACATTGAAGGACTCAATGATCAGAGATCAAATTGTTTTTGGTGTTGAGGACAAAAAGTTAAGAGAGAGACTGCTTCGTGAGACGGAGTTGACGCTGGAGATGGCTGTTAAACTCTGCCAGGCAAGCGAACTGTCCCGGAAGCACATGAAAACGTTCTGCGGCATGTCAGGCGCCACACCTCCGAGTGAAGGAGCAGCGGTCGGCGCCGTGTCATCTCAGAGCGGGAGGTGTCACTCACAGGCTGGGACTGCACAGCGGACCGAGGATCCCACGTTCTTCTGCAAGCGTTGCGGATTACAGCACAAGCCAAAGCAATGCCCAGCGTTTGGCAAAGTATGCTCCAACTGCCATGGAAAGAATCATTTTGCCAAGCAATGCTTCACCAAAAGAAAGGAAGGAAAGAAAGGCAAAAACGTGGATGTAGTCGAAGACACAGACTTAAGTGACACTTTCTTTGTGGGCATCGTTAACTGTGAAAATGAAAAAGAAAAAGTCAACAGCATTACCAATGAGGACAAGTGGATCACTCCTCTGCTGGTTAACGGGACTATCGTCACTATGAGACTGGACACTGGTGCAAAAGCTAACCTCATTAGCATGTCTGATGTAAAGGAAATGCAGGTTAAACCACACATATACAGAAAGAAATCAGGGTTGAAAGATTACAATGGGCAACCCATACAGTGTTTTGGTACCTGTAAGCTGAATGTTGTTGTTAAAGGTAAAGTGCACAATGTAAACTTTTCTGTTGTGAATGAGAAATGTGAATCACTGTTGGGTGATAAAAGCTGTGAAGAGCTAGGGTTAGTGAAAAGAGTGTACTGCATTGAATCAGATTCCAAGTGTGACACTAACACTATTGTGCAAAACTTTTCTGATGTGTTCAAAGGTTTTGGCACACTGCCCTTTACATATAAAATCCAGCTAAAAGAAGGCGCCCAACCAGTTGTGCACGCATCACGTAGGGTCCCAGCTCCACTGCGTGAAGCCCTCAAACGAGAACTGGACAGGATGACCAACATGGGTGTGATCAAAAAGGTGCAGGAGCCCACAGACTGGGTCAACTCGATGGTCGTCACAAAGAAAAAGAATGGTGAGTTGAGAATGTGCATAGACCAAAAAGATCTAAATGAGAACATTAAGCGCGAGTACTACCAAATCCCCACACGTGAGGAAATAGTCAGTGAGATGGCAGGAGCTAACTACTTCACAAAGCTCGACGCTTCTCAGGGTTTCTGGCAGTTAAAACTGGATGAGAGCAACACTAAGTACTGTACTTTTAACACACCTTTCGGTAGATACTGTTTTCTTAGGCTGCCATTTGGAATAAAATCTGCACCAGAAATATTCCACAGAGTGATGGAACAGATCATTGAAGGCCTAGAGGGAGTCAGAGCTTACATAGATGACATTATTGTATGGGGCTCGACTCTCCAAGAGCACAACCAGCGACTTAAAGTGATGGAGCGCATTCAGAAGTACGGGCTGAAACTCAATAGAGCCAAGTGTGAGTTTGCAGTACAAGAGATTATCTTCCTCGGAGACAAACTCACAGTTCAAGGCATACAACCAGATGGCGATAAAGTGAAAGCAATACTGAACATGCCAAGACCAACAGACAAAACGGGCGTGTTACGTATCATGGGAATGGTAAATTTCATAGGCAAATTTATTCCCAACCTCACAGCAAAGACGTCATGCACCCGAGAGCTCTTACACAACGACTGTGACTTTAAATGGGCCGAAAAACATGAGCAAGAGTGGCAAAGACTTAAGCAAACTCTTACCAGAGCACCAGCATTAGCCTACTATGACCACCGGAAAAAGCTCAAAGTGTCAACTGACGCGTCCAAAGATGGCATCGCAGCAGTGCTTCTACAGGCAGAGGGAGAGTACTGGAAACCAGTAGCCTATGCGTCAAGGGCTATGACAAAGTCTGAATGCAAATATGCCCAGATTGAAAAGGAGTGTTTAGGCGTTTTCTATGGGCTGGAGCGGTTTCACAGTTATGTCTATGGACTCCCGTCTTTTACTGTGGAAACTGACCACCGCCCACTTGTCTCCATTATCAAGAAGAATCTTAACGAAATGTCCCCACGGATCCAACGCCTAATGATGAAAATGCAAAGGTACGATTTTGAACTGGTTTACACACCGGGAAAGCACCTGATACTCGCAGATGCCTTGTCCAGAGCACCTGCTGAAAAGTGTCTGAGTTCCACAGATGAGGATATTGAAAATCACATCAACATGGCGTCGTGTGCTCTGCCAGTATCTGACACAAAGTCGAAACAAATAGCTGAGGTGACATCACAGGACACTGAGCTACAGTGTGTCATTCAGAACATGGACGAGGGATGGCCTGCAGGATCTTGCCCTCGTTATTATCATGTCAGAGGAGATCTCAGTTTTGTTGATGGACTATTACTGAAGAAAGGAAGAATAGTCATCCCTGAGGCTCTAAGACCAGATTTGTTAAACAGGATACATGAAGGACACCTTGGGATTGAAAAATGTAAAAGGAGAGCAAGGGAGTCAGTGTACTGGCCTGGACTAAACAAAGACATCGAGACGCTTGTGAGTAGTTGTGAAACGTGCCAGAAACACCGAAGTAAACAAAGCAAAGAGCCAATGGTAATATCTGAAAGTCCTGCATCCCCTTGGCACAAAGTAGGGATGGACCTGTCTCACCTTAAAGGCAAAGACTACTTAGTAGTCATGGACTACTTTTCAAACTTTCCAGAAATGGCACTACTCTTAAGCACTACATCAGCCTGTGTGATCACTCATACCAAATCCACATTTGCTCGGCATGGCATCCCACACATTGTGGTGACAGATAATGGACCATGCTTCAGTAGCAGGGAATGGCAGCAGTTTGCAGAACAGTATGAATTTCGGCATGTGACGTCAAGCCCACACTATGCACAATCAAATGGACAAGCAGAAAAAGGCGTCCACATTCTGAAGCAACTGCTTAAGAAAGCTGCAGACAGCAACTCGGATCCATACTTGGCTCTACTCAGTTACCGCGCCTCTCCACTTCAGTGCGGACTGTCACCTGCTGAGCTACTAATGAACAGAAAGCTGCGTACAACGCTTCCTAGCTACCCAAATGCTACTTCACAAAGGAAAGATACAAAACTCAGAAACAAGCTTGAGAAGCAGAAACTGAAACAAAAGACATTCTATGACACTTCAGCCAAACCATTCTCTCCACTGGCCAACAACGACCCAGTTAGGATCGAGGATGCATCTGGCTGGAACACTAAAGGAGTTGTATTACAGGAAGTTGCTCCAAGATCATTCACAGTGAGAACCGAGGATGGACAAGTGCTCAGGCGCAATCGCCGCAGCCTCCTCAAGACTCCACAAGCACCTGGTGGGCCCAATAATGCTCACCCAGAATCTCCCACAACCACACCTCTTATGAACTGTGAAGCAAACGTTCCACCTGACAAAGATGAACCGAGAAGATCAAAATGAGAAATAAAGAAACCAGATAGGTTGGACTTGTAAGAATTTAAGTAAAGTGTTAAAAAAAAGCAAAGAATAAGAAAAAAAAAGTAACAGATGTTAATTTCTTTGGGCATGTTGATTCAGGGAGAACTGAAATTTGTGTGTTGTATTAGTCCATTCATACATGAATACATATACACTGTTTTGCATCAATGTTTATTAATGTTTATTCACCTCAAAGAAAGGGGGATGTCATCGTCGGCCTCTGTCGGTCTATGATGACCATGGAAGAGAATCCTAAATGTCTACACAGCTGGAACAGCACCGCCTGTGGCTGAACAGGCCGATGCGCGAATGGCAGTCCCTGTCACACAGGTCGCACTTGTGGGTGGTCTCCGTGCTGCTGGGTCTGTGGCGGTTCTTCCTGCGGGTCCTTTTTTCATCTGCTGCAGCAGTCAGTCTCTCTTCACCTGCCTTGAGCTGTCTGGTCAGGGTGCCTCTCCATTTGGAGCGGTCCGTTGCAAGGTCCTCCCAGCGCTCTGTGTTGATCTCCAGGGCCTTCATGTCTCTCTTGCGGACGTCTCTAAAGCGCAGCTGTGGGCGGCCAACGTCTCTCCTGCCAGTCGCCAGTTCTCCGTAGAGGACGTCTTTTGGGATTCTGCCATCCTCCATACGGTGAACGTGGCCTAGCCAGCGGAGCCTGCGCTGCCTGAGTAGAGTGAACATGGAGGGAAAGCCGGCGCGGGACAGAACTTCTGTGTTGGGCACTTTGTCCTGCCAGGATATGTCCAGGATGTGGCGAATGCAGCGCAAGTGGAAGGAGTTCAGTCTCTTTTCCTGCCGGGCGTATGTTGTCCACGTCTCACTCCCATAGAGCAGTGTGCTGATGACGCAGGCGTTGTACACTGCCATCTTCGTCTTGACAGAGAGTTTGGGATTCTCCCACACTCGTGTGGTGAGGCGAGCGAGTGTGAAGGCTGATTTTCCAATCCTCTTGTTGATCTCTGTATCAAGGGAGAGGTTGTTGCTGATCGTGGACCCCAGGTACGTGAACTGATTCATGACCTCCAGCTCGTAGTCGTTGATGGTGATGGTTGGTGGTGCTTCCATGCCTTGCGCCAAGACGTTAGTCTTCTTCAGGTTGATGGTAAGCCCAAAGTCCTTGCATGCCTGGGAGAAGCGGTCCATCAGGGTCTGAAGCTCCTGCTGTGTGTGGGTTGCGACTGCAGCGTCGTCTGCGAACAGCATGTCTCTGATTAGAGCCTCGCGTACTTTGGTTCTGGCTTTCAGGCGGGCGAGGTTGAAAAGCCTGCCGTCAGATCTTGTGTGCAGGTAGATTCCCTCTGTTGCTGTGCTGAAGGCATGCCTCAGGAGCATAGCAAAGATAATCCCAAAGAGGGTTGGCGCAAGTACACAGCCCTGTTTCACTCCACTGCGTATGTTGAATGGCTCTGAGACGTTGCCATCGTGCTGCACTATCCCCTGCATGTTGGTGTGAAACGATTCGATGAGGCTTTGCAACTTTGGTGGGCATCCTATCTTTGGCAGGATCTTGAAAAGGCCTTCTCTGCTGACCAAATCGAACGCTTTGGTGAGGTCGATGAAGGTGACGTACAGGGGCATGTTCTGTTCTCTGCATTTCTCCTGGAGTTGGCGGATGGAGAATATCATGTCTACCGTCGATCGCGCAGCGCGGAAGCCACACTGAGACTCGGGGTAGACACGTTCGGCAAGCTTCTGTAGACGAACGAGAACAACTCGTGCGTAGACTTTGCCAACAACGCTGAGGAGGGAGATGCCCCTGTAGTTGTTGCAGTCGCTTCTCTCCCCTTTGTTTTTGTAGAGGGTGATTATCTTGGTGTCCCTCATGTCCTGTGGTACGGCACCTTCCTTCCAACACTGGCAGAGGACGTCATGCAATGGCAGCAGTAGGGCAGTCTTGCAGTGCTTGATCGGGTCGGGGGTATGCTGTCGTTGCCGGGTGCCTTGCCAGCGGCCAAGCTATCAATGGCCTTGCTGAGTTCGTCGATGGTTGGCTCGGCGTCAAGTTCGTCCATGGATGGCAGGCAGTCGATGGCATCAAGGGCTGACAGTGTCACGGTGTTCTCTCTGGAATAGAGGTTGGAGTAGTGTTCCACCCATCTCTCCATCTGCTTGTTCTTTTCTGTGATCATCACCCCAGTGGAGGATTTGAGGGGGGCCGTCTTGCTCTGAGCTGGACCAAGTGCTTTCTTGATGCCATCGTACATACCACGGATGTTCCCTGTTATGGCAGCAGTTTGAATGTCTTGGCTGAGCTGAGTCCAGTACTCGTTGGCACAGCGCCGAGCAGTCTGCTGAACTTTGCTTCTCGCAGCCCTGAGAATCTGGAGATTCTTCTCGTTTGGGTACTTCTTGTACTCAGCAAGTGCTGAGCGCTTGGCTTCAATGACGGGGGTCATCTCGGTCAACTTGGCATCAAACCAGTCCTGTGACTTCGAGGTCTTCCTCCCAAAGGTAGCCAAGGCTGTGCGGTGGATGGTGTTTTGCAGCACTTCCCACTTCTGCTTTGCAGATTCTCCTTCTTGTGGTACACCAAGTTCCTTCTCAAAGGTGGAGGCAAACTGCTCAACAAGTTCTGGTTGAGCCATCTTGCCGGTGTCAATCCGTGCCTTTCCAGGCTGTCTAGCACGATGGAATTTCTTCAGCTGCAGCTTGACCTTGCAACACACCAATGAATGGTCTGTGTCGCAATCTGCACTCTGGAACGAACGGGTGATTAGCACGTTCTTCAGTGAGGTGCACCTGGTCAGGATCAAGTCCAGCTGGTGCCAGTGCTTTGAGCGTGGATGTTGCCAGGAAACCTTGTGTTGGGGCTTGGTCTTGAAGAACGAGTTTGTGATGCACAGATCGTGATATGTGCAGAACTCGAGCAGCTGCTGTCCATTGTCGTTCATTCTGCCCACGCCAAAAGGTCCAAGACAGGAGGGCCAGGAGTCGTGGTCAGCACCCACTCTGGCATTGAAGTCTCCAAGGAGAATGAGTTGTTCAGAGTTGGGGATGGTCCTGACAGTTGTTGCGAGATTCTCGTAGAACTCGTCTTTTGCCTCTGGTGTGGCTGTCAGTGTTGGGGCATACACACTGACGAGGGTGACTGGGCCTTGAGTGGTGTTCAGGCGGAGGGTGAGGAGTTGTGCACAGCCAGTGCTGCCCAGTTCCACCATCTTCAGCAAGGTGTTCTTCACTGCGAAGCCCACTCCGTGTTCCCTGTGTTCGTCGCTGCCCTTTCCCTGCCAGTAGAACGTGTAGTCCTTCTCTCTCAGTGTGCCTGCGTCAGCCAACCGTGTTTCCTGGAGAGTGACGATATCCACTCCCAGTCTCTTCAGCTCATTATTGATGATGGCAGTCTTCCTGGTGTCGTTGATGTCCTTGAGGTTAGCAGCAAGTCCTGTCATCATAGTGCGGACGTTCCAAGTTCCCAGTTTTAGAGTTGGTCTCTTTTGTTTTATTGTCTTGCCTGGTGCGAAGGTTCTCAGCCTGCTGTTCGGACTTCTCCTCATCCCCATGCACCCAATGAGGAAAGCAAGCTGTGGCGGGACAACACCTTATTGGCTGGGGGCTGCCCAGCTTGAGGCGGGCGGTAGCTGTCCAGTGAGATCCGATGATCCCTCCCACCGTCGGGAACAACCCCTGGCTCCGCGCTCTACGCCAATTGAGCGGTGGCTTATAACCGGTAACTGTCATTCCCTGTGTTTTGTCTACGCCAAAGGCGAAGCTGGAGTGTCCTCTCCAGTGATCCGGTGTTCTAACTTCCAGCGTTGGCGTTGGTAGGATTCAAGCCTGGGCAGGAAGATATGGAGGACAAGATGTTGCCCATGCAGCATGTCCCCCCTCTCCACGTCACTGATGAATCCAAAGGAACAGCAGGGCTGCTACAGTTTGGCACCAGCGCCGTTGCAGGAGCTGCCAGAACGATGTTCAGCACAACATAGAACTGCCTTAGGGGCTCCGACTCCGGATTTTTCCTCAGGGTTGACTCCCGAAGCCTTTCCCGTGACCGGGTATGCCGCAAGGCAGCCGAGGTTTGAAATCAGGGTTTACCTTCCCCTAGATGGGCTACCTTCTCAGGTTGACGAGCCACCATCTACCCGAAGCATCTGGTTTTAAGGCGCCAGAGATCCGCCCTCGCCCCTTCTCCTATTAGTAAAAGCAGTTCCGCCGGGCTTAGAGACTAAACCACACGGGCAGGCTAGGAGTTGGACTTAGTTGTCAGAGGCTTTTCGAGACGCACGCCATAAGGAGCATTTTATGAGCACTGGGAGCTTAACCCCAGTGCCACTCCTGGCTATGACAACCTTGGAACGGGAAGGGGGATGTAATGATCAGTTTTTACCACTAGGCGTATCTGCTACTTTGTTACCGCTTGTTTGAATGATGCACTCAGTAGAATAAGAAACGGCCAACATGGGAGCCGAAGTGAACGTGTCTGAGTGAGCTGCCGCTAAATAAAGTTACGATGGTTCCACTGCAAGTCTCCTCTCTACTCAACGAACATGAACACAACAGTCAATGGTGTCAAAAGCTTTCTTTAAATCTATAAATACTCCTACAGCAAACTTTTTTTTATCTATACAACTAGCAATTTCTTCTATAAGTTCGATCAGTGCCAAAGATGTTGATGTCTGTAAGGAGGTTGTGTTTTTCAATGAAATCATCCAGTCTCTTAGTGAAGATTTTTTCAAGTATTTTGGAGAACTGTGAGAGTAAAGAGACTGACCTGTAATTTGTGAAATAATGACTGCCTCCTGTTTTGTACAGAGGTATTGCTTTTGCTATTTTCATTTTGTTTGGAAATTTACCAGTTTGAAATGATAGGTTACAGATGTGGGTGAGTGGTTTAACAATTCCTTCAATCACTTTTTTCACTATTGTCATGTCAATTTTATTCCAGTCCGTTGATTTTTTGCTCTTAAATTTACTCACAGTCTCGATAATTTCCTTTTCAGTAACTGCACCCAAAAAGATTGTATTTGGATTTCTATCTTCTATTTCATTTCCAGAACCACTGTTGTTTGCTTCTGGTGTCACTATTGATTTTGCTAATTCAGGACCAACGTTTACAAAAAATTTATTGAAACCACTAACCACATCCTCCATATTTATCAAATTGTCATTTTCAATAAAATATTCTGGATAATTAACATTCTTAGGTCGGTTACTAATAATCCCATTGAGTACTTGCCATATTCCTCTTAAGTTATTTTTATTATCCTCTAATATTCTGTTGTAGTATTCTTTCTTACAAGTCCTCATTATTATATATTAGTAAGCTTGTTTTTATATCTTTTAAATTTAATTTATTTAAATTTATATCTTTATTAAATTTATTAAATTTATATCTTTATTTAATTTTATATCTTTTAAATTTAATTTTATTTAATTTTAATTTTAATTTCTGCACTTAATGAATTGTTTATATAATGTATTCTTCTTTTTACATGCATTTAGTAATCCCTTGGTAACCCAAGGAATATTTTTCTTTTGTTGTCTGTTACTGTATTGTTTTATTGGACAGTTTTTATTGTACAATGATTGAAATATTTGTAAAAATTTATCATATGCTTCATTTATATCAGTTTCATCACAAACTGTCTTCCAGTCTTGTATTAATAATTCCTTTGCCAGTAAATACATAGATTCTTCAGTTCTTATTCTTTTATATTTAATATTTTTGGTATACTTTTTCTTCCTATTATCACATTGATAGACAACAAAAATCGGCAGGTGATCACTGATATCATTCAATAAAAGCCCACTCCTGATATTATTTTCCATAATGTTTGTGAATGTTATCTATTAGTGTGGCACTGTGTGACGTGATTCTGCTAGGTCCAGTAATTGTTGGATGTAAGCCCATACTGCACATTGTGTTGATAAATTCTTCTGTCAAACTATGTTGTTTTGAATTCATCAGATCTATATTGAAATCCCCACAGATGAACATAACTTTATGAGTTAGTTTTGCATGCATTTTTTCCATCCAGTCCTTAAATAAGTCAATGTTTGATCCAGGTGTTCTATATACACAGCTCACTACTATATTCTTCACATTGTCCAGACAGATTTCTATTGTAATACATTTAAATAAATCATTCACAGTTATTGACAAATTTTCAACAACCTTGTATTGCAAGCTCTTGTCAACATAAATTGCAACTCTTCCTCCTTTTTTCACTTTTCTATTTATATAATTTAATTCATAGCCATCCATGGTAAAATCCACTCCTTTCTCTTCACTGAGCCACGTCTCTGATATTGCCACAATATTGAATGGCTCTTTAAACTGATGTAAATAATGTTTAATGCTATTAAAGTTGGCATAGAGACTTCTGCTGTTGAAGTGGATCATAGAAATATTGAAATCAGATGTGACCATTGTGTTAAACTGTTCATCCTTGTAGTAACTACAGTTATTACTGATGGAGCTAAATAAATTATTATCGGGTCTATGTTATATTCTACGTCTTGTGGGTTGTGATCCGTATATTCAAAAACTTTCAGTTCCTGTTGCTCCTGTTTGTTGATCTTTTGTTTCATGTAATTAAATGTCCTGATGCAGATGAGTATAATCCTTCAGTGTCCTACAGTTGTCTCTTGTTGCTATCGACTCCAGTTCATAATGTTCATTGATATTTGTCCAGTTCCATAATATTTCAGATGTTAATGATCTTAGCTTCTTCAGGTGATCCATTTAATTTGATGTATATTTTACAGTTTGATGTCCAGGTGTTTTGAATCTTTTTCTGCTTTCTCAGGTATCTTGCTTTTCTGGCTATTTCTGCGTTTTCTTTTGTAAAGTGCTCGTTTATGTAAATGTTCGTTCCTTTCAGTTTCCTCCCTTGTTTTAGCAGCGCAGTCTTGTGTTTTCTATTCACAAACCTCATGATGACAACCGGTTTGTCGCTGTTTTTCCTGGTCAGAGGGTGGCAGGCCTCAAAGGTGTTACAGTCCAGCTGGATTCCTTTGGACCACAGGAAGGCTGCCACTTGTTGTTCCGTGGATTCGTCTTCCAGCGCGTCGAGCCTCCCTCCGCTGTCCGCAGCCACCACCCGAGCATATGATCGGGGTTTAATGTGGAGCCCAGTGATGATCACGTCTTTCACCCAGGTGTACTGCTCCAGGTCCGACACTCTGCTCTCCAGATAGGCCAGCCTCTTGTCCTTCTCAGCGTTCTGGATCCGCAGCGCTTTCACCTCCTCGAGCAGGCCCAGGATGTTTTTTTGCTTCAGCTTAACAGCAGAAATCTCTTCAGCCAAGAAGTCGAGCGATCTTTTAATATCGTCCACCCCCTCAGTCTGCTGAGCTTTCTTGGGACCCATGATCCCAGACGATGTATACTGACTAAACAGCTAATGAACAGCTGTTTAGCTAGCTGAATGGCGGGCCGCTCTGCTCCGCTCTCGTTTCCCAGTCCGTAGATGCCGTAGATGCCGTTATTGGTGTCTTAAGTCAGACAGGGGTCGAAACTAAGATGTCCAGTCCGTAATCTAAACTCAGTTCTCAAAAGCCAAAAAAAGTCAAAAATCGAGCACCAAAACACAGAAATCCACCGACTGACAGGATCTGACAGCAAGTTGACAGCAGGTTGACAGGAACCGGAAGTTCAACCGGAAGGTAAAGCCAACTTTACTGTCATTCAATCCATACAGCCAATCAGTTCACAATTAATGAAAGTTTGCACAGGGATCATCCTCTTTTCCTGAAATTCTACACTACATGAAGTGCGCACATAAACCATTCAGCTGATTTTAAGCTCAGCATTCTTCTCCGTTTGTTCTTTTGAACATGACTGTAATTGATGTCTTCCTTATTACCAAGCAGCATTACTATTGTATGCATTTTGGCTCACATGGACGGGCTTTATGCTACGTATCCACTGGTCAGGATTTTTCGGAAAGGAATCCAGATACCGCAACCTGTAAGGTGCGGAAAGGGGCATGTAGCAGATAGGCAGAGTTGAGCAATGTGGAAGGAAACACTGGAATAGTCATTATTAACCATGAGCAGATTGTTTTAATAGTGCTGGTATATTTGTGTTACAAAAGGCGACTTTGTCGGCCTCACCGCCGGTGTTGGGTTCACCCAATCCTACAGACCTGCACAATGCATGTTGAATTTGACCGCCTGGTAAGTGAGCTTCGGCTGGATAAGCCCATGTTCCACTGCTCTCCACGCCTCATTCTTTTGTATGTCGTTTCTATATAATGGAAAGGACTGGTCATATAGTATCGGGTTGCCTGAAAAAGCAGTTATTAATTTCTTCTTCATGTCTTCACAACAGATAACATACCGATCTACTTCTCTTTCCCTTCTTCCCTCCCTCTCGTCTTCTCCTCCAGCTTGTCATGAGGCTGAGCACGGTGGAAACACCATGCTCATGCTCTCAGTTTACTTCTGGTTGTTTATTGTGTATTCTTTCTCTGTGTGTTGGTTATGGATATATTTTGGCTTCTGTTTGACATGAGCTCCCCAACTCATCCTCCAGACACTCCCACCTTGGTGTCATTTTGTATTTGGAGCTCAGTTCATTTCCTGTCCTGTCATGAATCCGGGTTTGGAGGCCAAACCCGGTTCTGACTTATTGTTATGATTTGTCCTAGTTTCCTCCTGACAGCTCTGGAACACCCCCTCCTCCTGTCAAGCGCCATCAGCTGCACTGTCACGGGTGTTCACACACATACACACACCCACACGCACACACACACACACACACACACATACACTCCATTCACTCTCATTCACACCCTAGTTTCCTCCTGACAGCTCTGGCACACCCCCTCCTCCTGTCAAGCACCATCAGCTGCACTGTCACGGTTGTTCACACACACACACACACACACACACACACACATGCACACGCTCCATTCACTCTCATTCACACCCTCTCTCACACACCGGGTGTCAGAGCCTTTTGGCGCATCATTCTGATTCAAACACACATCACTCAGTCTTAAGCTTTCTGTTATCCGAGCGGTGTGGAAGAAAATGTCCATGGCGACTGGCTCAGTACATCTGGTCAAAACATAGTGTACGGATTATCTCTCTCTCTCAGGAACCATGACGCCCACTCAGCAACAATCATACAGGAAATTCACAAGGTGAACTAAAACAAGTGATAACAAGGACAGCTACATCAAGATTTTTTAGCCCAGTCACACAGACCCTGAGACAGAGGCCAATGTAATACAAATATGAACAATATAAGACAAATATGAAATTCCATAACTATAGAAGACAAATATGGAATTATTCTTTCAGGGTACTTACACGAGAACACATTGACCATGAAAGCGTGAAAATAAGAGAAACTGGCAGTTTACCATTGAAACAATACGGCATATCAATATTATGACGAGCTTTCACCACAAGATTGGTTCAGATATGATCAAAAACTTTAACTTTGTGATCTCAATAAGTGTCCCTACCATCTACCAGCCAGTCTGTGGAAGAATGATCCAACAGAGTGTCCAGAAACAATATTTACTGATATTTGTAACTACCAATAAATGCACCAGCTTGGCTGTACATTGGCGGAACGGTCTAAAAATAGAAAATAAATTGTACCTGCTGTGGAAATTCCCAAAAAGCCATCATGTTTAGTTTTGCAAAATTTATCTGTTATGTTGTAACTTGTAGACAATGACGAAGCCAGGAGTGGAGCTGAACACTTGTTTATTAAGGAAACTGGACTCTGTACACCCAACCATACATGCAGCCGCTTGGCAGAGGAAAGGCAGAAGAGGCCATCCCTTCTTCTTCTTCTCCTTTTTTTAGATTTGACTGGCGATTGGCAACCAGCTTACAGGTCCATTACCGCCACTGACTTGATTATCATCACTCTATATCACTTTGCACGTCCCTCTACCAGAAGCCCCTCTTATACCTCCGGAACCGGAAAGCGGGGCTGCCATCCCATACCACACAAATAAGAGCTCCAACATGAACCACATACATAAACAATAACTACGTAATATCCACCCCGTAGAAAAATCCAAAACACACACACAATCAGCCACCCCAATTTGGAACCCGAATCATCCGCTAGACATAAACAAACTAAAATCACCAAAAGGGGCCTATGACATTCACACCAAAACAACTAAAATTAGGGGGGACAAGTAGACTGCCATCCTACACAAAACTAAAATAATCCCCAAACTATTAACACAGAACAAATGAACAATTGTAACAACACGCCCATGACTCTGTGAGGATAACCCATGCCCCCCCCCCCCCCCAGACCTTCACCATCAGTCCACCTCTGGCGGCAGTCCACTTCTCGGACCACAGCTGGTCGCCTCCTCTTCGGAGCGTCTTCTCCTCCGCACTGCCGAGTGCTCCAACCGTCTAGAGTCGTGCCCACCCATCTCCTTAGGAGCACGCCTTAACATATTGGGATGGTGCCACGAGCAATCCGACAACAGCAGATATCGATCGTGCCACTCGCCCGTCACCTGCAGCTGAACCTGGTACTGCTCCATGTCCTGCTTCTGTCTCACCCACCTGGACCTCGCCTCTGCTCGAGCCCGAACCCAGTCTGCGACTCCAAGTAGGGCCTTGCATGGCCTGCGGTGTCTCCGCCTGGCACTCACTCTTCCAGTGCCACCTGGTCCTATCCCAACAGCTTGTAGATCCTCTGCTGACCCCGCCCCTGTGGTCCCGTGTTCACCAGTCCTCTACGGCTGTGCTCCTGGAACAGCTGAGACCATCATTTGGGGCCCACTCGTCGCTGTAGGTCCTCCCCCATGCCGTCCTCTCGCAGCGACCCTGAGCACGAGGCAGCCTGTCCACTTTTCGGAGTGCCCAGCAACAGTTCATCCCACGCCGCATCGTCCCGGACCCTTGGAACCGGTCAGTCCCACAGTCCGCCACCTGAACACACTTCCCCAGCGCCGCTCCTGATGGAGAATCCAAGGCTATAAAATAACTTGCAGCCCATGATTTTAGAGCTGTAGGCCGTCACGATGAACTCCACAGCGGCCATCATCATCGATTTGTACCGAGCCGTCAACGTGATGGTACCCACCATGGCCAATCATCCTCCTCCATAGCCACAAAGCGGTGCTGTGAGACTTCCAATCCTGTAGTGGGGAAAACACTGTCTGACTGTAGCCCAATTCAGCACAGAACTCTCCGCTCCTGTGTCAACCAACATCGGTACCTGAACTCCATCCAGAATTACCGTGCAGCGCGTGCACCCATCAGTACTCAGGGACACCGTGTGTACCACCATTGGAGCAGGAGAAGTTGAAGTCTTGCGTGGGCTCTCTTTTCCAGCTGATTGGCACATCCTTGCAAAATGGTGGAGATGGCCGCAATTTCCACAGCGCTTCCCTCTTGCTACACACTCTCTGGCCTTGTGGCGGTGCTTCGTGGACCCACGACCCATACACCTGGGCTTCTCCGGGGCAGACCTAATCCATACAGCATTGGCGCTCTTGGCGTCATCTTCGACACTCCCATCGCTGTCCAGGTCCACTACCTGTGTGGCCATGGGGAATCTTGAACTTCCCGGCGAAAAGTGCTCGTTTAGCTCCCGAGTTAGCTTATCTGCTTCTTCTAGCTGTAGCGCTAACTCGACAGCCCTGGTCAGCGTCAACTCTCCCGGGAATGTGAGCAGCTTGGAGTGAACTGCGGCACAGTTGGTGTGTTCCGCCAACTGGTCGCGCATTATTTCTTCTTATGGCCCGAACCTGCACTCAATGGCCAACTGCCTAAGTCCGACACAAACCGCTGGATCAGTTCGCCTACCTGTTGGCGGCGCTGTCTGAACTTAATCCACTGAATGATGACGTTGTCCTGCGCTCTGAAATGGCGGGCCATAAACTCAACTACTTCTTCATATGTGTCCGCATCTCCAAGGGTGCCCAAAATTCTTTGTCCCTCCATTCCCAAGTTGTGTACTAATAATGCACAAGCTTGCAGTTTCCTTCATTCTTCCCAGGTCCAGCGCTACCATGTACGTCTGGAAAGCCTCATACCAACGAGGCCACGGCACAGGCGGCTCCCCCAGGAGCTCCAGGAATGGACGAATTGGTGTTCCACACGTCTCCATGAGTTTAGCTCTCATTGCCAAATGTTATGTTGTAACTTGTAGACAATGACGAAGCCAGGAGTGGAGTTGAACACTTGTTTATTAAGGAAACTGGACTTTATACACCCGACCGTACATACAGCCGCCTGGCAGCGGAAAGGCAGAAGAGGCCATCCCTCTTCCAGCAGCCTCTCTTAAGCCTGCTTCATGCTACATTTCCTTCTAGTTTGCTGTGGTCGCGTACGCTTTGAACGAGCCCAGCACACACGTGGTGCTGCTCATGCTCACTTTTTTCATCTACCCAGGCCAAGCGGTTGACGCATGCACACAACTATCATTTGTAGTTTCACTCCCACCCAATAGGTAGCGCCAAGGTGCCAACGCGCCAGGATTTTCATCAATGAAGAAACGGCGGGGTTCTTGACAAAACTTCTCTTCAAATATAGAGTCCATTTCTGCTGTTTGACTGCCCAGTTTTCACTCCTTCCACAATGATGCTGCTGCTGCTGTGAAAGAAAGTATGCATGTATGATTCATTCATGTATGTTTTTATTCTCGTTTTCTGCCTCCTCGTTGTCTTCTTCGTGTACTGATGTATGCTGTGTCGATATCGCCACCTCGTGAATGGGACGTTCAGTCTTGCGCATGCGCTTTTCAACGCGTTCAGGTCGTGGGCAGGCGGCGCAGTCACAAAATTTGGGCTGCACGCAGTCCTCCGCGGTTGAGCACTGTGGACACTTGTGGAGTGGAGACGATGACGTAAATTTCGTCACAAGAGGTTTCCGGTTATGCGTTTGCGGACAGCAGGTGTAGCATGAAGCAGGCTTTATACCACCGGAGATGGCAGAACCGGAAACGGGGCGCCATCCCATACCACGCAAATAAGAGCTCCAACATGAACCACACACATAAACAATAACTATATAATGTTATCCACCAGAGCTCAGAGGGAAAACAACCTGTTTATTAACACTTGTTTGGCCTGTTAATCCCGACGCTTCGTTTCAGCTCTACAGAGCTTCGGTCCCTTTGTCAGCAGGTGAGTGTCAGTCTTATTTTTAAGAGTTTAATTGCAGTGTTAATATGTTTACTCTGAGGCTGATTAGCGGCTCAAATTAGAATTAATCTTCCTACCGAGCCGACACGTTTCTATGCTAATGCTATTTTAGCTATTAACTCCCTCTGATGCAAATTCAGGTGTTTTTCGCATTAACTTTAAGTGTAGGCAAGTTGCTTTTAATGATAATTAAGAGTCATAGTTTTGTAAGCAGACATACCTACAGCAGGAGCAAGCTCCATTTGTGGCCAGACGGAGACGTGGGTCATATCAGCCCTCAGCCAACTCATATGAAAAGGCAGCCCACAAAATCCTCCTTCAGTAACCTCCTTACCTCCACAACAACCTACTGTTATGTCTATAAATAAGGAGCGGACAGGAGTCTTCTTCATGCAGCCAACAAGTCAACTTTATTATGTGAACTTGGGCTTATATACAGAGTGGGCCGTGTCCGCCTGACCTCACCCAAAGGGTGGGCATGGCTTCACATACACACACACATTCTCATAATCAACCACGTCTCTTTAAAATGCATAAAATAATCCTATGTTATCCACATTCTCACTCACTTGTACACCAGCAACCAATATATACAAAATGCACATTTTCTTGAATATGTTCACAGATATTTACACAAGGAAGAATTTTCTTAGGTAACCCCAATGTCTCTGGGCAGCCACCATTTCTTACA
Source organism: Pholidichthys leucotaenia (assembly GCA_020510985.1). Lineage (NCBI taxonomy): Eukaryota > Metazoa > Chordata > Actinopteri > Cichliformes > Pholidichthyidae > Pholidichthys > Pholidichthys leucotaenia. The sequence goes on from CM035844.1 coordinate 230,372,805, forward strand.
CTGCCACAGAGGACCTGGGCAGCCCCACAGCATCTGTGCACCAGGCCGCTGTCTACCCCCTGGGTCAAAGCCCCCCTCCCTGGCGAAAATGTCTTTTCCCGCCTTTCGGCACTTCTTCCCCCCCAGGACCGCCATGCCATTGTCCGGTGCGCTGTCTCTCCGTGCCCATTGGGCCGTTTTTGACCGCCTTACTGAAGTCATGGCCCCAGATGCTCTGGCCCCTAGTGGCCGTACCTTGGGGAAAGCCGAAGCCCACTCGTCGGTGTCGTCCACTGCCCTGGGTGTCTTGCCGTACTGCCCAGCGCCCTCGTCCAAGGCGCATGGAGCTCCAGCACTGAGACACTGCTCGACCCCCGTGGCGCATGGCTTCTGTTGCTGCTCATTCTCGGGGTTCACCACATTGCCCTCACTGGCTTCGTTCTCCGACCCAGGCACCTCGCCACTGCTTTCAGCCCCCTCATTCCAGGCTCTCCGCTGCACTGACTCCATGCCCGGTCATAGCTGCTCACCCTCGAGGTTCTCAGCCTCCATGGACCCGCTCTCCTGCTGCTTAGCTTCTAGCAGCAGGGCTGACTCCTGTTGCACTCCCTCTCCACTGTCCTCGCACACCGCGCCGTCCGAACCATCAACGCCATGGTCCTGTGCCAAGTTGAGCACAAGTATTTGCCCAGTCGCTCGACAGCATCCTCATAACATTCCGTTGTGCCCAGAGCACCGAGGATTCTCCGGCCCTCTGCGCCAAGGTTGTGAGCCAGGAGTGCTCACTGCCGTCTCCCGTCCAGCCCATGAAGGCCTAGCGCCCTAATGTAATCTTCGAACTCAGCCCTCCATTTCAGCCACAGGTTCACTGGCTCTCCAGCTCGTTCCAGAAACGGCAGCAGTGGTGGAGGTAGCCAGCACGCTTCCATTTGTCTCCTCCTCGCCACTGTTTTGTCTATAAATAAGGAGCGGACAGGAGTCTTCTTCATGCAGCCACCAAGTCAACTTTATTATGTGAACTTGGGTTTATATACAGAGTGGGCCGTGCCCGCCTGACCTCACCCAAAGGGTGGACACAGCTTCACATGCACACACATTCTCATACACAACACCTACATCAGGGCTATTCAATTACAAAATCATTTGGACCGCAATTTGAAATCAAGATATGTAACTGGGCCGCACATGTTCAGCGATCTGCTGAATATGACAAATTTCAAACCAACACAGATCAATATGACGAAAAATATGCACTTTAATTGTCTTGGTTTTAAATGTGCGCTTGGGACATGACAAAGACACGTCAAAAGTGCATAAAAGCACAATAACAGTGTTGGGGTTGAGCAGAACTTGAAGTATTAGAAATATTTTTCCTCTTGAACAATTAAATCAATAGAAAAAAAAAATAAAATTCTGTAAAGAGTCATTTTGGTCACATCTTACTCGGGCATATCTCAAAGTACATAAAAACTCAATGTGCACTGTTAGTAGTGTTAAGTAGTAATTTGGCGTCTGGGGCACCCGGGGAATAGTGAGGGGTGACGGACCGCCTTTCTGGTGGTGGCGTCACTCGGGGTATAAACGGCATGACAGGAAGAGGCTAGCTCTCTTTCGCCGTTGACCCCTTGTGCTGTACCTTGTGCTGTCTGTGGCTCTTGTTGCTGTTATAATAAAACACGTTCTACTGCACACTGAGCCTCCTCCTCTTTACACCGAGTTATGGACATAACATTTGGTGACGAGGAGAAAAGAGGTATGGAACGAGCTGGCACTACTTTTCAGCCATTTTTGGAGGACTCGGGCGAGCCGCCTGTGCCCTGGGCTAGATGGTACACGGCATTTCAAACTTATCTGATGGCCCTTGACCTCGGTAAGCTTGAGAAGTTGGGTGCGAGAGCTATTTTGGTTCATAGTCTCGGTATAGAGGGTCAGAGGATCCTTAACACACTAGGGGAGGCTGAAAATTATGAAGATGTGGTGGAGTTAATAGCGCGCTATTTTTGCGCCCCTGAGATTGTCATAGTCCAGGGGATTAAGTTTCGGCAACACCACCAGCAGACGGGAGAGTCAGTGCAACGTTTCGTTACAGACCTACGTCGGTTGGCGGAGGAGAACCATTTTGGAGCCTTGGAGGATGAAATGATCTGTGACCAGTTGGTGGAACGTGTCTCTTGTTTAGCAGCACGGTCGAAGCTCCTGACCTACCCGGGTGAACTGACATTAACCACGGCTATAGATATTGTGCAGCAGTGTGAAGCAGCAGAAAATTTGGCTGAAGACCTCCGTGTAAGAGACACATTGAGGCGTGGAGAACCAAGTGAGAGGACGCTGGCTGTGCAGCCGGACAACGAAAACAGCATGAGTGAACAGGAGTATGCTGCCGTTGTGAGAATTAGGTCCACTCTGGGGACGCCAAGATGCTACGGCTGTGGGTCCGCAAGGCACCGGTATAAGGCAAGAGAGTGTCCGGCGAAGGGCAAGCGATGCAATAAATGCGGTCTGTTGCATCACTTTGCCAGAGCCTGCAGGAATTTTGAGCGGGAGGACTGACGAGGTGGAACAGATCTCCTCGCTGCAGAGCCCACAGTTGTTCATACTGTTTCCCCAAGCACAAGTGGTTACATCTACTGTAATGTGTTGCTGGACGGCGTGGAGGTTTCGGTGTTGGTGGACACGGGAGTGATTGACTCGGTGCTGAACTTGTCCACCGTGGAGAGAATGTTCCCATACCACCATCTGAGGGAGTAAACGGAGCCATGTTACAGTTATAGAGGAAGCAGGATGACCGTAGTGGGATCACTGGAGCTGACGGTGAGGTATAAGTTGGTGGTGATGACGGGACTCCAGTTTGTGGTGACTGCCTTGGGGTCAAACATCTTAGACTGTGATATGTTTTACAGCCTGGAATTTAAGATTGGCAGCGGTGCTGGAGAGGAGTGGTCAGGCTGCGGATTGTGGGACCGACCCCCTCTGCACGTGGAGGACGACGCGGTCTGGGACAGTGATTGGCCTGGCGAATTAGATGGTGATGAAGACCGGTGCTGCAGGAAACCAACACGGGAAGATCCCGATGCCAGTGTCCAAGTTGCCCTGGATGTGGGAACTGGATGGCACAGCGGGACACCCGGGAGGACTGCTGGTGCTGAAATGAAAGACAGCAGAGCAGGACCGGCTGGCGCAATATTACGGCGCGCCAGACACCAGCGTCAGAGGAAGGCTTTGGACTGGGTCAGTGGGCTGTGCCGACCCGGGAAGGAGGTCCGGTTGTGACATAGTGGACTGCGGAAGCACAACAGAGTTCCCCTGCACATCGGTGATGAGGTCTGACCAAGGGTAGAAGCTCGGCTGAGGGGCGTCCATAAAAGAAGAGAGTGATGGGATGAACAGGGGCGGCTGAGAGTGGTGGCTGCCTGGACAGATGGCTACTTGGGATTGTCAGACACATTGTGGAGACACCCAAATGAGCTGCGGCGTGTGGTGGAGAAGAGACGCCAGCGCAGCTCATCTCCGGAGGCCAAGAGGCGGAGGAACTCCGAGCGGGATCCACGGGATGAAGGCCCAGAATGGGGCCCTTTCATCGGGCCAGTCAAATAACTGGGGGGTGTTATATGGTAAATGTTTGTGTTGAATTAAGACCCCGGGTCATTTAATTAGTATGTTTTGCTATGTTTTCGTTTTGTTAGTGTGTGATGGCCTGAGTTATAGGTATATTGAAAGAGGAAAATAAACCCCCAACACTGTTTTAAAAAAAAAAAATTGCTTGGAAAATATGTTGGTGTGGAATGCCCAGGTTGTGGGGTAGGAGTGCTGGGGTGGGGGCTGCCAATAAGAGAGTGTATATAGTATTGATTGTGGTTTGCTGTGTTACTTTGAAAGTGTATTTATATATATGTGTATTTTGTCAGGATTAATTTAATTTCGTAGGAACATGGCTGTTTTTTTTTTTTTTTTTGCTTTTCAGACTTTATGTTGTAGAGTGGATAGGTATGTTTATTTTTGTACATATGGTTTCATTGTTAGTGCGTGAGTCGGGTTACAAATTTTGGGAGGGCCTAATTGGTATGCTTGGCAATTTTCTACAGGAAGGGGGGAGGGACGTTAAGTAGTAATATGGTGGCCGGGGCACCCGGGGAATAGTGAGGGGTGACGGACCACCTTTCCGGTGGTGGCGTCACTTGGGGTATAAAGGGCACGGCAGGAAGAGGCTAGTTCTCTTTCGCAGTTGACCCCTTGTGCTGTACGGAGCGTCTGTGGTTCTTGTTGCTGTTATAATAAAACAGGTTCGACTGCACACTGAGCCTCCTCCTCTTTACACAGAGTTATGAACATAAGTAGCATTAACATTTGTTTCCCTTTTGAAATAAAATATACTACATCCTGGTCATAACTGACCTTGGCACATCACAAAGAGTGGACAATGACGTGTTAGGGTGTCTTCACACCAGATGTGAACAGGTGAATTTTTCGTGCAGTGCTATTACATTTTAACTCAATGTAAACACGTGAACAGACATGAATTCACCATCTGAGAGAGTTGTAGACAGGCGAAGTTGTCTTTATAACTTCTGCAGCTGTGTTCAACCAGCTGTTGAAATCCCCCAAATAACGTCATGCTTAGGTTTACATTAGCCGACATGGGGCTCACCTGAAAAAGTTGTCCCTACCTCCAAAACTTCACAAGATGATAGGCGTTTACATTGCTAGCCTGCTAGCCTTGTTAGCAAGTCAGTGGCAAGAGTCCGTGGGTAAATAACGACATCCCGATTCAGCTGAAGAGCTCCCAGTCCTCCTGTCTCCAGGTGACTGTCAGTGTCATTTGCAAACGAGTTTACTCTCCAGTGTTGATACTTTTACTCCGATGACGGCAGAATCTCAAAGCTAGCGCTATCCCTTGGAGGCGAATGTGTGATTTCGCGTGTGCTTGCCTTTTTCTATTGACGTATGTATTTGCGCCATCCGTTCGCGTTTGGTGTAGGCTTGGTATCTTGCCACTAGCACTGTTAGCCACAGTCATAGCCCACACTTCAAAACAAATGTGCCGCATTGTGGGTTGACAGTTGCTAGGCTACGTGGAGTGTTGCATTTACAGTCTGTAGCAATTAATGGATTTTGACATAATGCACGGCTCAGGAGACACACACGCAGGCTCAGGGTCGATTTAACAGCTTTATTAACAACTGGGATGTGTGTGGCTGCGTGTCTGTGGAATAAGAATGTATTGGTGGTGGCGTCTGCGTCAGGCACGGGGGCAGGAGGCCGTACAGCCGGACAACCCTATGGGAGGAAGCAGAGGGAGAAGGGTAACGGGCACCACACCAATACAGAGGATAATGATGGCTAGCTGGCTTACTTGATTACGACAGGTGGCTGGCGTTGACAAGGGCGAGGCCCAGGAGACAGCGACCTGCAGTACCTGTGGCAGCAGCGTAGAGACAGCGGCGAGATGAGGAAGTCCGCCGCCGGGGAGGTCCACCTGTGCACAGGGGAAGGCTAGAGGAGAGAGGTAAGGGGAGCTTACCCAGATAATCTTTGCTAGTAGGTTTGAGATCCGTAGTAGCAAAAGGTGCCAAAGTTGAGAGACGGCTTCAGGCCGAAGCCCAGGGCAGAGTGGATTAAATACCTCGCCGCTGACGAGGAGCAGGTGTGCGCGCGGCTGGCACAGCTGATGAGCGGCGAGTCATGACAGTACTCCCCCCTCTAGCAGCGCCTCCTGGCGATGGTTTTTCCGGGTGCGCTCGATGAAACTCAGAGATGAGGGACCGGTCCAACACCAGCGAGGAAGGCACCCATTGTCTCCACTCGGGTCCATAACCCTCCCAATCCACCAAGTACTGCAACCCGCGACCCCGGCGTCGGGCATCCAAGATCTCAGTGACGGTCCAGGCCGGATGGCCACCAATCATCCGGGGAGCGGGGTGCGCTGCAGGTGGAGGGCAGAGGGGGTCAGAGACCACCGGTTTAATTTTGGAGACGTGGAAGGTGGGATGGATGCGGAGGGAGGAGGGAATAGCCACACGTACAGCCACCGGGTTGATAATCCTGGTTATGGGAAAAGGGCTGATGAATCGTTGGGCCAGCTTTCTCCTCTCACCCTTAAGGTTGACGTCCTGTGCGGATACCCAAACTTGCTGTCCCACCTGGTAGGAAGGGGCAGGTCTCCTGTGCCGGTCCGCCGTGGACTTATTGCGCTCCGCCGTACGTAAAAGCGCATTGCGCGCCGTGGTCCAAAGGGAGCGACACCGCCTAAGGTGCGCCTGGACAGAGGGAACAGCCAACTCGCCCTCCTGCGTGGGGAAAAGAGGTGGATCATAACCCAGGGATGCTTTAAAGGGAGACATCCCGATGGCAGAGGAGCGAGAGGTGTTGTGGGCGTACTCGACCCAGGCGAGGTGAGAGCTCCAGGACGTGGGCTTGGATGTAGTAACGCAGCGGAGGGCAGCCTCCAGCTCTTGGTTAGTCCGCTCACACTGCCCGTTAGACTGGGGGTGATGGCCGGAGGTGAGGCTTACTTTAGCTCCCAGGGCGTTGCAAAAGGACCTCCAGACATCCGAAGAGAACTGGGGGCCATGGTCGGAGACCACGTCAACCGGGATTCCATGCAGTCTGACCACGTGTTGGATAAGGAGGTCCGCCATCTCCAAGGCTGAGGGAAGTCCACGTAGGGGCACAAAGTGGGCGGCCTTGGAAAAACGGTCGACGATGGTCAGAACTGTGTCAAAGTTGTTGGAGACAGGGAGCCCGGTGACGAAGTCTAGAGCGATGTGCGACCAGGGCCTGCCAGGGACGGGCAGGGGCTGGAGCAGACCCGCGGGGGGAGCGTTACCTGACTTACTGGTGGCGCAGACGGGGCAGGCCCGGGCATAACGGGCGGCATCCTTCCCCAGACCTGGCCACCAAAAGGATCGCTGGAGGAGGTCGATCATCCGTGAAGCTCCAGGATGGCAGGTGAGCTTAGAGGTGTGGAGCCAGTGTATAACGTCCCCCCGGACGGCAGATGGCTCGAAGAGCCTCCCCTCCGGTCCGCCGCCAGGATCCGGTTCCGACTCCTGCGCCCTCCGGATCTTGTCTTCTATGTCCCAAGAAACAGCCCCCACAACGCACGACCTGGGCAAGATGGTGTAAACAGCGTCTTCCGTGGCCTCCGGGGCAAATTGCCTGGAGAGCGCGTCGGGCAGGCCCTTCTTGGAGCCAGGCCTGTAAGTGATGCTGAATTGAAACCTTGCAAAGAACAGGGACCAGCGCGCCTGGCGGGCGTTCAGACGCTTGGCAGATCTTAGATACTCCAAGTTCTTGTGGTCAGTTAGGACCACAAAAGGCAAGGCTGCCCCCTCCAGCAAGTGACGCCACTCTTGAAGCGCAAGCTTGATGGCAAGAAGCTCTCTGTCCCCCACGTCATAATTACGCTCCGCCGGGGACAGGCGCCGAGAGAAGAAGGCGCAGGGTCGCTTGACTCCGTTGGCTGGAGACCGCTGGGACAGCACCGCCCCCACCCCCGTGTCTGAAGCGTCCACCTCCACTATACACTGCAGCGCGGGATCGACCTGGCTGAGGGCCCGGGAGGAGGAGAACTCCGTCTTCAGCACCTGGAAGGCCGTTGCGGCCTCTTCAGTCCACCGGAACGGGGTCTTAGGGGAGGTGAGGCGGGTCAGGGGCCCGACGATGGCTCCAAAGTTTGGGACAAAGCGGCGGTAGAAATTGGCGAACCCGATGAATTGCTGAACCTGTTTCCTAGAGGTAGGTGTGGGCCAATCCACCACCGCTTTAATCTTCGCTGGGTCCGGAAGCACCTGGTCATGGGAGATGACGAACCCCAGGAAGGAAGTTGTTTTGGCGTAGAATTCGCACTTCTCCGCCTTGACATATAGACGGTTCTCCAGCAGTCTCTGCAGGACCCGCCTCACGTGGACCCGGTGTTCATCCCTGGACCTGGAGAAGATGAGGATGTCGTCCAGGTAGACGAATACAAACAGGCCGATGAAATCCCGGAGGACGTCATTGATGAGGCGCTGGAAGACGGCTGGAGCTTTGGTCAACCCAAACGGCATCACAAGGTATTCAAAATGACCGTTAGGGGTGCGGAAGGCTGTCTTCCACTCATCTCCCTCCCGGATCCGGACGAGGTGGTAAGCGCTGCGGAGATCCAGCTTAGTAAACCAGGTCGCCCCCTGGAGGGAGTGGAAGGCGGTATCCATGAGAGGCAGGGTGTACCGGTCCTTCTCCGTGATGTCATTGAGCGCTCGATAATCGATGCAAGGACGAAGGGAACCGTCCTTCTTTCCCACGAAGAAGAACCCCGCGCCTACTGGAGAGGAAGATGGTCGGATGATCCCAGCACTGAGCGACTCCTTCAGGTAGCTGTTCATGGCCTCCTTCTCTGGCGCTGACAGGCTATAGAGGCATCCTGAGGGTAGAGGCGCCCCCTGGTGGATGTTAATGGCACAGTCGTAGGGCCGGTGAGGAGGCAGAGACATCGCCTTGGACTTGCTGAAAACAGCGCCCAGGTCGTGGAACTCTGAGGGCACAAGGGTGAGATCCGGGGGCGCGGTGTCCTGGGCTGTGGGAGGCGAGGACAGGGCGCAGGCAGCGGATTGAAGACAGGTGCCCATACAGAAGGTGCTCCACGCTGACACCTTCCCAGTCTTCCAGTCCAAGGCGGGGTTGTGGAGGCGGAGCCAGGGATATCTGAGGATGACAGGAGTTACCGAGGTGGGCAGGACGTAGAAAGAGATATCCTCTCGGTGGTTTCCAGAGATAATCACCGGAATGGGAGATGCTTGGTGGGTTACTTTTCCCAGGGAGACTCGAGAGATATTAAACAGGGCGAGAGGAGAGTCGAGGGGGTGACAGCGGATGCCCAGTCGGGTTGCCAGGCTCTGTGAAACAAAGCTACCCTCCGCGCCTGAATCCACCAGTGCATGTGTGAGGTGCCCTGTGAGGTTGTGACAGAAGCGGATGGGCAGCGTCAAATGTGTGAGGGGATTTAACCGATTAGCGTCCGCGAGGCCCCCTACAGTGACTCGCGGACCTCCTCGTTTGGCTTCTCCGGACAATGCTCCACCGTGTGCTGGCTACCCCCGCAATACATGCAGAGGCCCAGGTCACGGCGGCGCTGTTTCTCCGCCAGGGGGAGCTTTGTCCGGCCCGTCACCATCGGTTCCGACTCCTCGGAGACCTCCGGCGGCGGCAACACCAGGCGGCGAGCTTGGGGCAGGCGTGCAGAGGCGCCCCGCGAGCGAGAAGACTGTTTCCGCTCTGAGGCGCGCTCGCGCAGCCTGTTATCCAAGCTGATGGTAAGAGAAATCAGCTCCGCCAGCGTCTCCGGGGTATCCCGGCCGGCCAGCTCATCCCTCAGACCAGAATTTAGGCTGTGGAGGAAGATGCCGCAGAGCGCACGCTCTTCTCAGCCAACCTCCTCCGCGGTAACCCGGAAGTCGATCGCGTATTCGGCCGCTGATCGGCTCCCCTGTTGGAGTCCGAGAAGGCGGTCGACCTGGACACTGTCCAAACGCGAATGATCGAACACTTCCAGAAATTGTTGCACGAATTGGCCATAGGTGAGGGTGGCGTAACTGGGCTTCACCATAATGGCGTAAGCCCAGGTGAGCGCACGACCCTCCAGGAGATTACCAATGTAGCCAATTCTGCTATGGTCTGAGGGAAAGTCTCCAGGAACGCGAAGGAACACGGACTCACACTGCATGATAAAACCCCGAGCTCCACCAAGCTTACCGCTAAAGCGAACAGGAGTGGGGATTGGTGTAAGCCGTGCTGGCGCACCCGGAGCGAACTGGACAGCCACCGGAGCCGCGGGAGCTGCACCACCCGGACAAGCCGAGGGGAACGGCTGCTGGGGGTCCAGGCGGTCTAATCGGTTAGTAATGACAATTAACTGATTTAATATCACCTGTTGCTGATGGGCTATTAAATCCACCCGAGCCTCGAGGGTGGAAAGACGACGTGCGAGCCCGCTGTCTGCCGAGCCGCTCTGCTGAAGCTGTACTGACATAATGCACGGCTCAGGAGACACACACGCAGGCTCAGGGTAGATTTAACAGCTTTATTAACAACTGGGATGTGTGTGGCTGCGTGTCTGTGGAATAAGAATGTATTGGTGGTGGCGTCTGCGTCAGGCATGGGGGCAGGAGGCCGTACAGCCGGACAACCCTATGGGAGGAAGCAGAGGGAGAAGGGTAACGGGCACCACACCAATACAGAGGATAATGATGGCTAGCTGACTTACTTGATTACGACAGGTGGCTGGCGTTGACAAGGGCGAGGCCCAGGAGACAGCGACCTGCAGTACCTGTGGCAGCAGCGTAGAGACAGCGGCGAGATGAGGAAGTCCGCCGCCGGGGAGGTCCACCTGTGCACAGGGGAAGGCTAGAGGAGAGAGGTAAGGGGAGCTTATCCAGATAATCTTTGCTAGTAGGTTTGAGATCCGTAGTAGCAAAAGGTGCCGAAGTTGAGAGACGGCTTCAGGCCGAAGCCCAGGGCAGAGTGGATTAAATACCTCACCGCTGACGAGGAGCAGGTGTGCGCGCGGCTTTCGCCGCTGATGAGCGGCGAGTCATGACAGATTTCTGCAATTCTGTGAAACGTGTTGGCCTTTGCTTCTCTGGCTGGACCACAGACTGAGCCTGGGCCACTCGGAGGTTGGTTCTGGGTCGCATGTGGCCCGTGGACCACTAATTGAATAGGTCTGGCCTACATGAACACAAATTAATCTGTCCACACAGAATTAGACTCTCTATTTTCCTCTGTGATTTTACTTTCTCTGGATTTGTTCATGTCTTACCGAGAGTGGTAGGAAGCTGCTGCTGTCCTTGCTCTCTCTCCACAGGCACTGAGGAGCGGCTGAGCAGCTCTCTGTGCAGCCGCCGTCAAATGTGACACAGTCACACATGGTTGACAACATAACAAATAATTAAAAATGTATATATTTTACATTCATGAAAGTATGTGTTTCCTTTGAGAAATGGATCCAATTGCAAAAAAACAATAATTTAAAAAATAAAATAATTAAAATGAGCTTCATTAATTTGGGAGTGGTGTCCTAGTTGATAGGGCATCTGCCCCACAACTGGGAGATTGGGGGTTCAAGTCCCGACCGGGTCATACCAAAGACCATATAAAAATGGTACTTCCTGCCTTCTAGCTTGGTGCTCGGTGTAATAGAATGGGGGAAGGAGAAGTTGTTTGTGGCGGCGCCTTGTATGGCAGCGACCCCTCTGATTCTACACATGATAAACATTGGAGATAGGAGAAACGTAATTTTGGGGCAATTACTTTTTCACATAGGGTCAGGTAGGTTTGGATAGCTTTTTTCCCATAATAAATGAAATCATCATCTAAAACCTGCATTTTGTATTTACTCAGGTTATCTTTGTCTAATATTAAAATTTGTTTGATGATCTGAAACATTTAGGTGTGACAAATATCAGAAAATGATTAAGCGGAAGAAAATGGATGGATGGAAATATAAGAAGTCAGGAAGGGGGCAAATACTTTTTCACAGCACTGTAGAGCAGTCAGAGGTTTAGGGAGTGGCCATCCAGGCAGGGACACTGACCTGTTTTTCCAGTCCAGTTTTAGGAATGAATGCAGTGGGAGCAACTGTAACAGGATGGTTCTGGCCAGGTTTAATGTGTTTTTTGTGCTGCTTTTGTCCATAGTTTCCAGGGCTGTAAACACAGCAGGTAAGTGAGGCTTGTTTATGAATTAAACACTGTCTCTGTGATGATCAGAAATGTTTTAACTGCACCTCAGTGAGCAAAAACCAGAAGTTTCTGGCTAACTACTTAATCACATGATTCAGTTGCCAAGAGGCTGCTCAGATTTTTCTGCTATGGGATCAGGTTTTAGCATTTGTGCTACCTTCAGCTTTAAAAAAGGAGTTTGTCAGATGTAATGTCATTTAATGTGATTGTCACTAATAATACCTTTTCAAAAAGATATAGTTGGAGGAAGAATAGAGCTTTTTGAAATGGTTTTACTGGGAAAAGTTATTTCCTCTGACAGAAACTTTATGAGTTACTTATGAGTTTTATTCTGGAGTAAAGTCCAAACTGACGTGCAGTTAACACAACAGGCTGATTTAGAAATCCAAAAAGGATTCGGTGGTTTAAGCACAAAAAAATGCAGCAGAGCAAGTAACGTTCCTGTCATGCGGTGATCCTCGCGGATCACCATAAGACGCCAAGAGTCCACCAGTGAGTTTTGCGATGATGGTTTATTAACACAAGACGAGACAGGACAAGACTGTGAGCCGCTCTCGGCAAAAACACACAAATCAATACATGGGCTCGCAGGGCTGACCCCAGCCACTACAAGCTAAACTGTGACATGAAAAGCACGAACCTGACATGAAGGTCTACCGACGCATTGACAAGGCTTGAAAAGGTGTTGACCATACTCCTAACAAGATGTTGACAATACTCCTGCAACATTACTGTCGCTAGTGCCCACTTTATGAAGGCGAACACTAACGAGCAGTAATGACACACAGCTTACCAGCCTTGACAGGCGGAAGCCCCACCGAGCACCTTCACAATAAGAGCTTGGTGAGCCCAGAATACAGCCCACAGCTGTCAAGGCCGGCAGCGAGTTGAACTTAGCCCGAGCGCAATCAGAACCCAGCGCTCGGGTCGTAACAGTACCCTCCCTCCACAGACGGGCTCAGAACGCCCCAAGGACCACCCTGCCCCCCCACCCCCCAGGGTGGGTGGCCGGGGGTAGGAGCGGAGGGAGAGAGACCAAACCCAAAGACAAAACAGAGACAAGAAAAAAAACGACATACAGGACAATGACCAGAAAAACTACTCGGATTAAATCAAGAAAATGCACATGGGGAAAAACAAAAAAACAGAACTACCGGATCAGAAACACTAAACACAAGACTAAGACAACATACCAAATATTCAAAAAAAAAAATCAGACAAAATACAGAGGAAAAACAAGGCCACAAAACACATGCTAGGGCAACTGCAAGACATAACCAAAACAGAAAATACACAGAACAGCAAGGACAAGGAAAAAAAAAAGACAGAACAATCACCGTGACGGATTAACCCAGAAAACCACTACCCTCCTGACAGTTTATGCTGACCGGCGGAGACCAAGCGCCACAGGAACAGCTCAAGTGGTCTCCCCGCATCCAACAGCCGGCGGGTGGTCTTAGGAGCCGGAGCATGACCAGGCGGCGCACCAGAGTCCAATGCCCAGCATGTCCGCTCCTCCGGTGGTCGAACCAGGTCGCCCGAAGACACACACAACACGTCGGGTGGCCGACCCGAGGCGCCGAACCGGTGAAACAGTTCCTCCGGCGGCCGACCCGTGTCCCTCAGCCACCAGTCCTGGGGTAAAACAACCCGCGGCGGCCTCCCTGACGAGGACAAAACTCGGGAGAGCCGGGGCGAGCGAACAGGAGCCCGCACGGCCCCCGGCGATGATGCACAGGGGCGGTGACTCAGAGGGGACAGATGACCAGGATGAGCCTGTAATCCGTTCGACGGTGAAAGGTCTGCAGCTCCTCCCCCATCTGCGGACCACGCTGGCGCTGCACCTCCACTGGACCCCGATTGGGTCCCAGCTGCACTCACGTCGGGCCCCGATTGGGCCAGAACCGCACCCACGGTGGACCCCGATCGAGCCACCGGTGCACCCACGTTAGACCCCGATTGGGCCAGATCCGCTCCCGCGGTGGACCCCGATTGGGCCTTCGACGCACCCACGTCGGACCCCGATTGGGCCAGAACCGCACCTGCGGCGGACCCCGATTGAGCCTCTGATGCACCCATGTCAGACCCCGATTGGGCCACAGCAGCCTCCACCACGGACCCCGATTGGGTCGGTGCAGCTCCGCTGACGATCTCCACCCCCGAACCTGGGACCTCCAACCCAGTGACTCCGACTTGTTCCACGCTGGCGACACTGCAACAAGGCTCAGAAACAAGAAAACCGGGATCAGAATCACCGGTAGCAACAGAACCCAGCGAGACGAGCTCGGGCGCAGCAGGCGGCTGCTCCTCACTCGCCTCCCCGAGAGGCAGGCAAAAATGCTCCAAAACAGGGGAAAGAGACAAAAGAGGGAGCACTTGCCTGCACTCGGGTTGTGTTGCCACCCAGGACTCCGACGATCCAGGTTCAGGGCGGCGACTCTCGTCAGCAGGCTCGAACTCAGCTGCGTCGGGCTCCGCAACTGGCAGGATGTCATTTGCAGCCTGAGGTTCCTCCCACGCTGCTGTCCACGCCGATGACCAGTATGGCGTGGGGGCAGGGGACCCTCGACCCACTGGCTCGGACTGCTCCGGCGAGGAGACCCGGGGACGCTTCTTCGTCGGCTCAGGCTCCGGGCCACAGTCCGCTCTTCTCCTCCGTCCACGACGTGGCTGCATGGCCGGATCCAGGCTTTCCAGCACTGCAGGCCCTCTCTTCATCCGACCACACTGGCCTGGCGTTGCGGACCGCTCGACAGGGGGAAACACAGAGGCAGCAGGTTTAATAATTTCTTCTACAGCAGGTGGAGGAAGCTCGGGGGGCTGCGAATCCCGAACTCCGCCCCCAGGAGTCAGACAAGGCAGATCATAATTAAGATGTAACAAATTATCATGCACTTGCCTTTCTCCCAGGGCAGAGATGGTTCCTGCTGTAGGGGACGTTGTTCTTCCTTCTCCCCGCTGGATGGCGACAGAGGGCCCCCTGGAAAGATGAGGTGGAGCTGCTCTCAGAGTCCAGCCGGGTATTCTGCTGTGGGTTGCCTGCGCCGTTGTGCCGATGTCGTCGTCGGCCCCCAGACGGCACGCACTCCTGGACCAGCTCCGGGACGGGAATGGGACTCCAACGCGGGGAGTGAGGATGCCTCCTCCTCTGCTTCCTGCTCTCTTCGTCCTCCAGCCCACGCAGTATCTCGCGCTGCGTAGCGAGGTCTTCCCTCCTCACTATCACCTCCGGGTGATCATCATAATCGAGGGGAAGATTGTCCAGAAGATCCTCAGCGCAGTTCAGGTGCCAGCGTATGTCGCTGGGAGTGTCGTACAGCGTAGCGGTGAATAGAGTACCGTCCACATACTCCAGAGCCTCCGCTAGCTTCCTGCCCAGGCGCCGACCGCGGCCCCTGGGTGACGGCATTCTCCCAGCAATAGACACCCAGACAGGGAAGAACAACAGTCTAATTAAGGCACAAACTCACGGTGAAAAAGGCGTCTCTGTGTGGCGTCTCCGTTTAGACGTCTGGCAGGAGTATACGGTCATGCGACGCCATAAGACGCCAAGAGTCCACCAGTGAGTTTTGCGATGATGGTTTATTAACACAAGACGAGACAGGACCAGACTGTGAGCTACTCTTGGCAAAAACACACAAATCGATACGTGGGCTCGCAGGGCTGACCCCAGCCACTACGAGCTAAACTGTGACATGAAAAGCACGAACCTGACATGAAGGTCTAACGACGCGTTGACAAGGCTTGACAAGGTGTTGACCATACTCCTAACAAGATGTTGACAATACTCCTGCAACATTACTGTCGCTAGTGCCCACTTTATGAAGGCGAACACTAACGAGCAGTAATGACACACAGCTTACCAGCCTTGACAGGCGGAAGCCCCACCGAGCACCTTCACAATAAGAGCCCGGTGAGCCCAGAATACAGCCCACAGCTGTCAAGGCCGGCAGCGAGTTGAACTTAGCCCGAGCGCGATCAGAACCCAGCGCTCGGGTCGTAACAATTCCATTTGAATACTTCCTGGAAATGAAAATATGCTAGCTCAAGTAGGTTCATTTTGTCTTCTTTTAATTATTTACCTTTTGTTCTTATTAAAGACAAAAATAGAAAGGAGAGACAGAAATAGAAAGGGTCGGTCTTCTGATGAAGGCTGCAGTGCACAGTCGAAACATGTTAAGAAGGAAAAGACATCTCCTTTCTATCTTTGTCTTTAATAAGAACAAAAGGTAAATAATGAAAACGTGCTACGGTTGGCTTAGTCTGACTTTTTAAATGCTCAGTACTTTTAAAAGTGCACTAAGTAGTTATGAATTTTATGAAAACAATCACTGAAAAAAACAGAAAGTGTTTTGAAAGGTGCAGAGTTAAAGTACTAATAGTCTTCAATGGGGAAAAAAAAAATAGGGTCCAAAATAATCACCTCATTCTAACCCCAACAGCACACATACTGTAGGTCAGCCATTGTTTGCCCAGCCTACCAAGTTTACATCGGGAATAGATCTTATAGAGGTCGTTTGCACATTGGCAAGACATTGGCTAGACGTCAACATGTGATGGTCCGCACATTTGATTTGGCGAGTGAACCCACACCCCTCTGGCTGTGGGGTGGATGCTCTACCACTAATCATATTCATAACAGTGCTTCTCACCTTGAATGACAAAACAGTTGCAGTCTTCAAGATCCGACCTGCATAAATAGACTGTGATTAACATTTGGTCATGGGTTCAAGACCGAGTCTGGAAGGACAGCTGGCATAAAACGCTTGCCAAATCAAATATACCCCGATGATGGACTAATAAAGAATTACCACAATATCTGATGAGGATGGTATGCTGTGGTGACCCCAAAAGGGAGCAGCTGGAAGAAGATAAGGCAAGGCGAGTTTATTTGTACAGCACATTTCATATACAAGACAATTCAAAGTGCTTTCAATAAAACATTAACGCATTATGGTGAGCTGCAAAAAAATACATAAGAACTAAAAAATAAATTAAAGAGAAACTAAAATGGAATAAGACCGATAAAGTGCAAGAAGAGAGCTTCAGCAGCCCTGATGCTTTCTGGGAGTTTGTTCCACATATGAGGAGCATAAAAACTGAACGCTGCCTCATCATATTTGGTTCTAACTCTGGGCATAGATAGGCCTTAACACTTAAGTGCAGTGGCTGCAGGCGCTATAGCTTTGATACGTCATTTAAACGTTGGCTGATGGTTGTATCCGACCTCACGGTCCCTCCTGCAGGTAGTGAGCCCACAGGAGGGTGGACCCATGTGGCTTGCTCAGGCTGAGTCAGAAGCGTGGTTGCCAGGCGCTTACACCGGAGCCCCAGTAACCTCAAAATGGATGGGGTACACGGTTTCCTCGTTTTAGCTTCTTCATGGACCATTCTTAAGGTGTGTTCAGACTAAACTCGAACACGTGAATGTTGCACAGTGTGATTACGTGTTAACTCAATATAAACATGCAAATAGACATGAATGCACCATCTGAGCGAGTTGCAGACGGGCGGAGTTGCCTTTATAACTTCTGCAGCTGTGTTCTACCTGCTGTTGACATCCCCAAAACACCGTCATGTTTAGGTTTACGTTATCCAGCGGAGCGCTCACCTGGAAAAATTGTCTCTGCCTCCAAAACTTCACCTAGATGACTGTTGTTTACACTGCTACCTTGCTAGCTTTCATTAGCACATCCGTGGCAAAAGTCCGTGGGTGGAGAGCTCCGACACTCTGATTCAGCTTCAGAACTCCGGTCCAACTGTCTGCAGGTGCGTGGCAGTCTCATTTTCAAACTCGTTTACTCTCCAGTTTTGATACTTGAACTCTGGTGATGGCAGAATCTCAAGGCTGGTTACTAGGTAGCTCTACCAAATTGCTTGGACACACGAATGCCCAATTCACGTGTCTTCCCCATGTTTACATTAACTTTACATGTATTCATGCCATACATTCACATTGGGTCTGAATGCACCTTTAAGGCCTATACAGACTCCGCAAGAACAGAGGAATTTATTCTCTCTCCCAGGGAGCCAAGGACAAAATGGCACCATTTTGTCCTTGGCTCCCTGGTTTGAGAGTTCTTGCAGCTTGTTCTTCACATATCTTCTGGGCAGAACTTTTATTCTTGTCCGGTGTCTGAGAACTATTGTGTGATTGGTCAGAAATTTGAATTTCCCAGCAGTTCTGCACTTGAGTTTCTTGTGAAGTATGAAATGTCTTGTCAGAAAGAACTTTGTTCTTGTTCTTGCCACCTCAAGAAAAAGAAAAAAGTCTCTGTTCTTGTGGAGAATGTGCAGGCCTTTAGTCTGATCATTCTCCCAGGCCCAGTTTGCTTTGGCAGATCCTGTCAGGGGCAAGTTTCCTCCGACAGCTGGGACCATGCGGACACACAACCCCACCCCCCTCAACACTAATGTATGACAGCAGGTGACTGGAAAATAGCAGCTGTGTTTGTCATGTGAGCTCTCAAACAAGCTTCCATGAACTACAGTATATATAACCTTTTCGAAGCTGATGACGATGAAGTGACTTAAATGTTATCTGTTTTTGGGAACATAATCACAAATTTCATAAAAACTGTTTATTTCATTATAGAAGCACCAGATTTGGCCTATGTGTTGTGTATAGTTCGGGCTCTTATTTGTGAGGTATGGATGGTGGCTCCACCACCACCTGTGGCTATAAGAGGGCAGTGGGCAGGAGGGGCGGTCTCTCTGCCACCTCTTCTGCCTGACGGTGATGCCTGTATTGTATAATGCCTCCCTAATAAACATGTGTTCAGTTCGACACCTGGCCTCATCCTTGGCTTCATGTATAGACAGAACACTTGGCAACGAGGATAAAACTGGGTTAAAACAAGGTATGGAGGAAGCGTGTGAGTCTGGAATTTGGCCATTTTTGGAGCTCTCCGGCCAGCCACCGGTCCCCTGGCCAAGGTGGTTACCCAGCTTGTGAACAAGAAGCGCACGTGCTCTTAGCTTGTTGAGCTTACCGAGGTCCAGCGCGGTGATGTACGTCTGGAAAGCCTCAAACCACATAGGCCAAGTCACCAGCGGTTCACCCGGGAGCTCGAGAAAGGGGTGAAGTGATGATCGATCGCCAAATGTTATGTATGGTAAAATATCTTGGGTGAAGGATGAGGCAAGATGACTGGATGAACACAGCTTTATTAGATGGTGATGAACAGTGGTTACACAGCAGGCACCTGGCAGAGGGCACCGGCCAAAGAGGCCGCAATATGGACGCCCTCTGCCTTATACAGGGTGGTGCAGTGACGTGACAGGAAGTGCACGTCACCACACCGCACTTCACAATAATGTGCCATTTATTACACAACAGAACGCACAAGAGGCATGACAATGGACATGCAGGGCACAATACAGAGAGTAATACAGAAAGGGCAGTGGCTCGGGATACAGAAAACATGGGGAGTTGGAACAATAGGTAAACTGATACACACAGACCCAGGACACAGAAGACACAGACAGAGGACACAGGGGGACACAGAGGGCAGAAAATGCAAGTAACAATCACAAGTAATCACAAAAGCACAACAGTATGAACATAACGTGTGGGCACGGTCCCCGGCTGTGCCCTGATTGTAACAGTACTTTTTTCATTTATAAAATAGGAAACGTTTCCTCATCAGAGGAGCGGCTATAGACGTTGGAACTCCTGGAATTCTTATTGTCCATACAAATGGCTTGATCAGAACTATAGGGAGCTGCTGGTTAAGAATTTTCAGTTGTGTTTAAGATATCGTTTGAACTTTGTACGTTGTTACACAGTTATCAGTTATGATTTTATCAAGCATGGACTGTGGACAACACATGTTCAACCCGTTTTCTGACTCTGCTCAGCTGGCCTTCACATGATGTGCTTTTTTAAGGTTGATATTGATTATTACAGTCAGGGTTTGACCTTAACATTGGCCCATCATGGGAATGTGGGTGTGATGTTCTGATACAGTCTCCGCAAAAACAGTTAAATTAATAAACCCATGGCATTGATAAGAAAAATATACCAAATTTATATTAGTCACCAATTTATCGGAAAAAAGTCAGAAATTATCCATGATAATTAAAGATGCTAGCTCTGTGCATCAATTAAAAAAGTTTAACAAATTAATTGCACTTTGTTTTATAATTAGCTGTGATTAATCATTAAACTTGTGAAAAAGCATCAGTGAAAAAGAAGTATACATTAGCAACTTTTAATTGCGTTACAGTTCATTGTGACTCTCATATTCACCAAAATACTGCTCAAGCAATTTAAATAATTTTTTAAAAATTACAATTTATGATAGCAAGTTGTAATATTCTTTTTCAGTTCATTTCAGTCAATTTTGCTGCAAAAATACCATTTTGCAGAGAATATGACAACATATTGTTGTCACATTTCCTGCTTTGTTTTGAAATGGTCAAAGAGGAAGTCAGTACTTCCTACTTAAGGTATCTTTTCCAATTATCTCAACCTTTAAAAGTAAAGACAAATTGAGCAATTCTTAATTGATTTCCAGCACTCCTGGCCTTAATGATGAGTTACAAACTTTTATTCACTTTGACAGAAACTCTCCCTCTTTTCATACTTGTGAGTGAGCTGCCCTAATCAGTGATGCTATGTCAGGTGTGTGCGTATGAGTGCATGCTTTAAGTAGAGTGTGTGCACAGGATGAGGTCGTCCTGAGTACCGGAGGATCAGTTTATTGTGGTATATATTTAAACAGTGTAAAAACAAGACCTACTCAAGTTTTAAGCACAGCCAGCTGCTGAGACAAACCGGTCACTACTGTCGACACCACCTCAGGGAGTGACATGACACCATCAATTTTTTAAATTTGTCACCTCACCCGCATTAATCTAAAAAGTTAATGCCTTAATTATTCCAGCCCTAAAAGAAACATAAAAAATGCAAATTTATGATTAAAAGATTCAAATTTTAAATAAATCACAAATTCACTCAAAGCAAATTAGACATTTAAGAAAAAAGACATAAATCTGGATGAGACCCTTACTAATTTATGTGATATAAAAAGGCAAAATGCTGCAAATTAACAATGAAAAGAATTAAACTTTCTTTTTACTTTAACTTTGTGAGAGAGGCAGTTTTGATTTTTAAAGATTAATTTTTCTGAGGATTGAGCATGGAATTTTGTAAAGGTTGGGGTATCTGATGGTGTAGAATATGGTGTAAATCCGAATAAAAACCTGCATGTGTAGCTTAAGCATTGGACGAGGTTTGCGTTCTCTTAGTTTGTCATATTTTATGCTGATGACACCGTAGTGTATATCCCGTAAGAGGACTCAGTTTTTATTAGGATTATGCTTTCAGGGGAGTGGTGGCCTAGAGGTAGAGCATCCGCCCCACAACCGGGAGGTCGGGGTTCAAGACCCGGCCTGGTCATGCCAAAGACCATATAAAAATGGAACTTTCTGCCGTCCAGCTTGGTGCTTAGCAAAAATGGAATGTAGGAGGGAAATGTGGGCGGCAGTGGCTCAGGAGGTAGGGTGGGTTGTCCAATAACCAGAGGGTTGGTGGTTCGAATCCTGCTCTCCCCAGCCACCCTACTGTTGTGTCCCTGGGCAAGACACTTTACCAACCTTGCCTCCAGTGTTCATGACACTGGGTATTTATTTATTTATTTAGCGAATGCAAAGTCCTTAAGCCAAGCAGTTGCCTCCTGGTTTGCTGTATGGAGGGTGTGTAATCCTCCTTCCAGTCTTTGGAGCGGGCAAGCCTCTATGATGTGTTCCATTGTTTGCTCCTCTCCACATGCGCACAGTGGGCTAGGGCTACTGCCCCATCTGTGAAGGCTGGCCAAGCAGGGGCCATGTCCAGTCCTGAAGCGATTGAGTGTAGACCACTGTCTCCTTGGGAGGTTGGTGCCCGGGACCTGTTGGTTGGGGTTTATCACCAGCTGTTTGTTTGGGACCTCCTTGGTCTCCCATTCCTCTTGCCAAGCTGTCTGGATGGTAAAGTCAGCTGGGGGAGGGTTTTTCCAAATCGGCCGTCTGGATGAAAGTCGGGCAGTGGGTGGAGTGTAGATATCTGCATGGATTGGTAAGTGAGGAGAATCTTTAACTTTTTGGAGCATCCTTTGAGTTAATGCTGCTCGCCGGATGTGTGGAGGGGCTATGTTTGACAGTACAGAGAGCCAGGGGAGTGGTGTTGAGCGGATTGTTCCAGTTATAGTTCTCATGGTTGTGTTGAGCTGGGTGTCTACATGGTGTGTGTAAGATGACCTGGACCAGACAGGGGCACAATATTCTGCTACAGAGTATGAAAGGGCCAGTGCTGAGGTGCGCAGGGTGGAGACTGCCGCCCCCCATTTTGCACCAGCGAGCTTGCAGAGCAGGTTGTTTCGTACCTTCACCTTAGCAGCCGTCCCCTTTAGATGTTCCTTGAAGGATAAGGTCCTATCAAGGGTCACTCCAAGATAAGTTGGATTTGGGGCATGCTTAAGCTTGAGTCCGCTCAGGTGGATGTTTAGTTCTCTGGCAGCTTTTGCATTGTGGAGATGGAATACACTGGAGACGGTTTTTGCTGGGCTTGGTTTTAGGCGCCAGATTTTGCAGAACTGGTCCAGTTTGGCAAGATCTTCCGTGAGCACCCGTTCCAGTGGTTCAAAGTCTGGTGCTTGGAATGCCAAACAGATGTCGTCTGCATAGGTGAATTTGCGGGATTTTGTAGTAGGCAGGTCGTTTATGTAGAGGTTGAACAGAGTTGGAGCTAGAACTGAGCCTTGTGGGAGTCCGTTTTTCTGCATTCTCCATGCACTTGTCTTCTGACTGAGGTGGACTCTGAACCTTCGGTTGGTCAGCAGGGTTTTTATAATTGCTGTTGCCCAAGCAGGGATTGCCTTTATAAGTTTCAGGAGGAGGCCTTTGTGCCAGACCGTATCATAGGCGGCTGTAAGATCGAGAAACACAGCCCCTGTCTTCAGTCTGCTCTCGAAGCCATTTTCGATGAAGGTGGTTAGGGCCAGTACTTGTTCTCCTGTACTGCGGTCCTTGCGGAAACCTGCTTGATCCACACTTAGAATATCCTCTACTTCTGGGGAAATGCGTTGCAGTATTAGGCGCTCCATGATTTTGTAAGGAACGCTGAGTAGGGAGATTGGGCGGTAGCTTGCTGGTAATTTGTGGTCTTTGCCAGGTTTTGGGATGGCAATGACCTTTGCTGTCCGCCATTTCTTTGGGATCGAGTTTGTTTGTGTGATCCTTGTGTAGAATTGTGTCAACCAGGTTAGGGCTCGGGGGCCAAGATTTTTCATGAATTCTGGGAAGATGTTATCGTATCCTGCTGCCTTTCCACATTTCAGGCTCTGTAGGACTTTCTCCAGTTCAGCAGCCTCGAAGGGTTCAGGGTTCGTTTCCTCTACAGGCATTTTTTGGTGTTTTTTTAGCTCAGTTGTAACTGCTCTTCTGGTGTCTTTGTCTTGGGGTGCTTTGGCGATAGTCAGTAGGTGGGATGCAACTTGGTTGGGTGTGACGGATACTCGGCTTTGGCTAGGAGGCTTCTGTGCAGCTCCTAGGCGACGGATGAGGCTCCAACATTTCCTGCTAGAGTGGGTAAAGCTCCGGTCAGCAACTGTCTCCTCCCATTTCTTTCGCCGAGCTGTATTTAGCGATTCAATGAGATGGTCTGCTATCTCTGGGTCCCCTGATGTTTGATAGGATTGTAGGAGGGCAGCACTTTCTCCGTCCAAACATGGGACATAGAGGGGTCGGTAGCCTCGTGGGATTGCAGTATGGGCAGCCTTGAAGATTGCGCTGCAGAAGCGGTTGTATGCTTCATCTACAGTGATGGTGTGGAGTGGGATGGTAACAACGCTCCGGTCC
This sequence comes from Pholidichthys leucotaenia, assembly GCA_020510985.1. Classification (NCBI taxonomy): domain Eukaryota; kingdom Metazoa; phylum Chordata; class Actinopteri; order Cichliformes; family Pholidichthyidae; genus Pholidichthys; species Pholidichthys leucotaenia. The sequence goes on from CM035844.1 coordinate 230,396,342, forward strand.
AGAGTTTCACTGAATTTCTTCCAGTTGGCTTTGCGGAAGTTCCAGCGCATCTTCCTTGGGCTGCATATGACTGGAAGTTGTAGGCCAATGTGTACAAGCAGGGTATGAATATGTGTAAATGTTCAGTAGTGGTCAGAGAGGCTGATGGTGCGGATTCTGTCTGCCCCAGGGCAGCTGTGGCTACAGTAGTAGCTTACCACCATCAGTGTCTGTCTGGAGTGAATAAATAATGGACTCACTGCAAGTGCTTTGAGACGTCACTTGACATGTAAAGTGCCATATAAATCTAATCCATTATTATTCAGTGTGGCTTTAACTGATCTGGTTTAAGGTGACTAACTGCTGACTTCTGTTTTCTCTTCACCTGATGTTCATGTTCCACAGACCAAGACGTCTACTGTGTTTTAAAGGAAACCCGCATCTTACCGTGCATTTTTCCGACTGGTGATGAGCTGGTGATTCACTGGATTTTAGGCGACAACATCCACGTTCATTCGTTCTACCACAACCAGGATCAGGTCGGACTCCAGAACCAGCGGTTCAGAGGCAGGACGTCCCTGTTTAAGGACCAGCTTTCCAAAGGAAACGCCTCGCTGAAGCTGGCAAACATGGAGCTTCAGGACGAGGGCAGATATAAGTGTTACGCCAGCACAATCTCTGGAATCATGGAGTCCTTCACCAGACTAAACGTGGACGGTATGTGTTAACAGAGTCAGAGATTAGAGTTCGTACTGGACTATCAGTCAAATACCAGTGGCCAGTAGCTCAGAAACTATTACAAGCCACTTTGGCATTTGAAATATCATATATGTCATTTGTCATAAGCAGTTATTTTATGATAAAGCCATCAATTCATTACAAAACATGTCCCCAATTTCCCATAAGTGAAATGCAAATATACAGGAAAAAAAATACAAATTTGCATGAGGAATGTTACACATTTTCATGTAAAGCTGCACATTTATAATAAAAATAAATCCATAAATTAAGAAAAAAATGCAAATTTGTAAGAAATAAAACCTCTCAAAAACAGGACAAAAATAGAAGGCTATGATTTTAAAAGATGCAAATTTCTAATAAAGATGAACCTTTATTAGTCCCACAATGGGGAAATTCCAGGATTACAGCAGCAAAGGGATAGCAGCACTCAGAGCAATAGTAAATAAGATAATAAGAACTGATTAGCCACAGCAGTAAATGAAAATACATATGTACACAGATCTATACACCATGCAGGAGCATTGCAGAATTACCCTGCAGAATATCAATATGTACCCAATTTATATGTAAAATTATGAAATTTACAAAAAAAGAGACAAGAAAGTCACATATTTTCATAAAGTAGTAAATCTACAGAGTTACAGATTTACAAGGAAGAACTTACTCCCTTATTACTAATGCTCATAGGCCAACATGATGTTAGAATGTACAAAATAAATGTATTTGAACTGTAGGTAAAACTGCTTAAAATGGCTCAATAAGTGCCGACACTTTGGCTCGTGAGAATTTTAAGTAGCTACTCACTGGTGAGAACAAACATTAATATAAAGCAATGAAGAGAAAATCTGCTTTCTATGCTGTGAAACATCATGTGCAGAAACAAAACGCCAGAAGAGATTTTTAGGAATGCAACAAAACAAACAGAAGCTGAGGTGTGTTTGATAGTTTGCATAAGACCAAAGATGGAGTAGTTGATGGGCAGCAATTCCAGTTTCGCCACGTCTCTGGTGCTCAAACTTGAAGTGCTTCATTCTCTGAATGCTTTTAACTCACGTGGAAAGTTGTTTCTCTTTTCTTTTCTTCCTGACTGAATGCATACTGTACTTAGAGCTACTGAGGATGTCACGTTCTGAGTGCGGGGGGATTCCACCGGGCTCAGGTTGTTTGCCTTTTTTTCTCATGACGGTGTAGTCATTTTGAGTTGTCATTTATTCTATTGTGGAGTGTGTAAATGAAGAGGCAGATTAATTTCAGACGATTTATTACACACTCACATCTCACAAGCTCAGAATGGACTGACTGGTTACAGCAAGCACTCCTCTCTATATATCAAGTCACCTTCACAAGCTTCAAGGCACTTCCTCATACACAGCATGATATTTACACTACACTTCATTCAACCCCCTCTCACCCTCTTGGGCATTGTTCTCCCATGTGTATTCATTGTCTCTGTCTGAGGTGCGAAATAACCTGACTTCCATACTGCCGCCCCAGCATTTTAGAGAGAACAATAGAATATCAGTCCACATGCTGTTTCGGCTTCAGTCTCCTCCCATATCTGCTGTAACTGGGGTTTACTGCCTCCTTAGTGCTGCTGTGCCGGTGGGGGGCTGCTGGGAGTGTGTCTGACTGTGGGTGGGCCGTGGCGGGGGGGGGGGGGGAACTTCGCCCTGTCCATGTGGCTGCTCTGTTGCATCGCTTCCCTGGGGAGCTCTCCGTGGGGGTCTTCCACGCCGAGGGGCCTTAGCCAACAGCACCTGCTTGTCCGCTGCTACAAAGGCGGGTTTAAGTCTGTCTATGCCAATTTTCTCCCGTCTACCCCCCCAAGTCTAGCACAAAATGCTTATCCCCTGTTTCCAACACTCTGAACGGTCCATCATAGGGTGGGCGCAATAGAGGGCGGTGGGCGTTGTGTCTGACGAACACGAACTCTGCGTTCTTCAAAGTTTTAGGCACAAAAACACGCAGAAAACAGTGGTGGGCAGGGCCCAGCAGTGTGCCTGTGTTCGCACTACGCTGCAAACGCTGAGACGGGCAGCTATCCGGCGCGGGATTATCTGGCAGAAATTCCCCGGGCAGCCATAGGGGCTGCGCAAAAACTAGCTCTGCCGGGGAAGCTTCCAAATCCTCTTTTGGGGCGAAGCGCAACCCCAATAAAACCCACGGCAACCTGTCCACCCAATTTGCATCCGTCAGTGAAGCCCTGAGTGCTGCTTTCAGTGATCTATGAAAACGCTCGCATAACCCATTGGCCTGTGGGTTGTACGCAGTTGTGCGATAAATTGTAACACCCAGGCTGCGGGCCATCGCGGACCAGAGGTCAGAAACAAATTGAGGGCCCTTGTCGGACGTAATGTCTGACGGGACTCCAAAACGCGCCACCCATGCTGTTAAAAAAGCGCATGCTACGTCCGCGGACGTTGTTGCCGTCAGCGGGACTGCTTCTGGGCAGCGCGTGGTGCGGTCCACCACTGTCAGGAGGTGCATGCACCCCTGTGATGGCGGGAGGGGGCCCACGAGGTCCACGTGAACGTGGTTGAACCTCTTAGCTGGTTCCCGAAACAGCTCCAAGGGAGCCTTCGTGTGTCTGTGTACCTTGGTTTGTTGGCACGCCATGCAGGCTGCAGCCCACTTTTTTACTTGTTTGCGTAAGCTCGGCCACACAAACTTCTCTCCCACCATTTTGACCGACGCGCGCACTCCTGGGCGCGCCAGAGTGTGAACTGACTCAAACACGCGGCGGCGCCACACAACCAGGACCACCGGACGCGGGCGTCCCGTGGAGAGATTGCAGATTGGGGGGGCATGCCATCTTGCAGCACCCTGCTCTCCAGCCTTAACCCTGTTGGTCCAGACTGGAGCGCGCGCGCACGTCTGCATTGCTAATCTGCTCTGCGACCATGGCTGCATAATCTATCCCCACGTAGATCGGGGCCACAACCGCGCGTGAGAGGCAGTCCGCCACCACATTCAGTTTACCCGACACATGCTGAATATCGGTAGTAAACTCTGAGATCGCGGCCAGCTGTCTCTGCTGCCAGCCCGACCACGGTTCTGAAACCTTGGCCATTGCGAACGTTAGTGGCTTGTGATCCACGAACGCGGTGAAGCTGCGCCCTTTCAGCCAGAACTGGAAGTGGCATATGGCCAGGTGGAGAGCCAGCAACTCACTGTTGAACATGCTGTATTTACGTTCGCTGTCGCGCAAAGTTCTGCTGAAAAAAGCGAGCGGCTGCCAAGCCCCGGCGACACGCTGCTCTACAACAGCCCCTATGGCCACGTCTGAAGCGTCAGTGGTGAGCGGATGCGCCAGCAGTGCGGCATTTGCCAGGGCTGCTTTAACCTCTGAGAACGCCCGCCTCGCTCCAGGGTCCATTCGACCCTATCCGCGGGTTTCTGTCTCTTGAGCGCGGCGTACAATGGTTGCATGAGCTGCGCCGCGCGGGGAAGGAAACGGTTATAAAAATTCACCATCCCCAAATATTCCTGCAGTGCCCTGACCGTCTGAGGCCGGGGAAAATCTGCCACGGCGCGCACTTTGTCAGGCAGCGGGATCACTCCTTCCGGAGAGACGCGATGCCCCAAAAAATCAGTCTGCGTCATGCCGAACTGGCATTTCGCCGGGTTGATTATTAACCCATGCTCCTCCAACCTCCGGAAAACCGTCCTGAGGTGGGTTTCGTGTTTGTCTTCGGACGCACTGGCTACCAGGATATCGTCCAGGTAGACGAACACGAACGGGAGATCGCACAGCACTGCATCCATCATGCGCGGGAACGTCTGTGCCGTGCCTTTTAACCCGAATGGCATGCGCAGGAACTCGAATAAACCGAACAGTTATTACCGCTGTTTTGGGTATGTCCTCAGCGCGCACTGGGACTTGGTAGTAACCGCGGACCAGGTCTATTTTGGAAAAAATGCGTGCTCCGGTGAGGTGGACGGAAAAATCCTGTATGTGGGGAATCGGGTAGTGGTCGTGTGCTGTGGCGTTGTTCAACCTGCGGAAATCACCGCACGGTCGCCACGATCCCTCAGCCTTAGGGACCATGTGTAGCGGGGATGCCCGTGGGCTGTTCGAACGCCTGATGATAAGATAAGCCTTTATTAGTCCCACAACGGGGAAATTCCAGATGCCCAACCTTTCCAGGTTGGTGAACTCCTCGCGCGCTATGGCCAGTTTAGCTGCGTCCAAGCGCTGAGGTCTTGCAAAAACGGGCGGCCCGGTGGTGGTGATAAAGTGCTCCACCCCGTGTTTAGCAATGGCCGCCGAAAACTTCGGGACCGTGAGTGCTGGGAACTGAGTGAGCAGTGCGTGAAACTTACCGCCTGGAGCTGTGACGTTGGCCTGTGCTGTTGGCTGGGCCACTCGAGCTGTACAGGGGAGAGAGTCAAAGGACAGTGCATTAACCAGGCGCCTGTTAGCAACATCAACCAGTAAACCATGTGCACACAGAAAATCAGCCCCCAGGATATGGTAATTCAGTGCTGCTACGACAAAAGTCCACTTGTATGTACAGCCGTGTAGAGATAAGATCAGTGTCCTCTCACCAAAGGTCTTAATTTCGGAGCCATTTGCTGCCAACATCACGGGGCCACTAGGTCCTGCCAGCCAGTCGGCGTAGGTCAGCAGGATGAAGCTCTTCTGGGCTCCGGTGTCCACGAGGAAACGCCTCCCCGAGCGTGCGTCCGTCAAGTAGAGCAGCTTGTTCTCTTCACCGAGGGTCGCAGCTGCTACCGACCGCCGGCCTCGGCGTTTTCCCGAGCGCTTGAATTGGCACGGTGGTGCACATATGCGTGCGTTCTCTCCAAAGCGGCGGTGGTAGAAACAGAACGTGTCTCTCTGGCGCTCTTTGGCCCCCGCTGCTGCTACCGTCGGTGGCTCATCGCCTCCTCTGGTCGTCTCGCTGGGCTCCGCCGCATTGACTGTGATCGCCCTGGTGGTGAGGATGATCTGGTCCGCCTCCTGGACTAGCGCACGGTAGTCACGCGTGGCCAGCAACGGCGAATTGGCCAGAACTGCTCTCGCCACTGTTGGAAGGTTCCGGAGGAAAAGGTGGGCAAACAGAAAGTGCCCGTCGTCCGTGCCCATTAACGCCAGCATCTTCTCCATCAGGTCTACGGCCGACCCATCTCCTAACTCGGTCCGCGCCAGGAGCCTCTCCGCTCTCTCACAGTCTGAGAGCGTGTAGTGCCGGGTGAGCGCAGCCTTGAGCGCCTCATATTTGCTGCTGGCTGGTGGCTGATCGAGCAGGCTCGCTACCTGCTGGGCTGTGCAGGAGTCCAGCGCTGCTACCACATGGTAGAACTTGGTGTCATTTGCCATTACTTCCCGGAGGGCGAACTCGGCCTCGGTGTGGTGGAACCAAGAGCACGGGTTGTGCTGCCAGAAATCCGGTAGCTTGACTGAAACTGCACACGCGTTGCTGGGGGTTCCAGTCCTGGCTGTCTGTGGAATGGCTGCTGCGTCTCTGGGGCTTCCCGACCGGGCCGGCTCCGGGGATCTCGCCTCCTGTTCCATAATACGTCTTGGGTCACCAGTGTGGAGTGTGTAAATGAAGAGGCAGATTCATTGCAGACGATTTATTACACACTCACATCTCACAAGCTCAGAATGGACTGACTGGTTACAGCAAGCACTCCTCTCTATGTATCAAGTCACCTTCACAAGCTTCAATCACTTCCTCATACACAGCATGATATTTACACTACACTTCATTCAACCCCCTCTCACCCTCTTGGGCATTGTTCTCCCATGTGTATTCATTGTCTCTGTCTGAGGTGCGAAATAACCTAACTTCCATACCATATTGTTTCTCAGTATGATTTATATTCCTGTTTATGTTATGGGTTTTTTGTTACATTTTTTGAGGTTATTGGTCTTTATTCCCTGTCATCTTATTATATTGATATTCTCTTGTGTTCTCTCTCTCTCTCAGGGTTGACAGCTTTCAGTGGCTTTCTGGGGTTTTGCTCTGCGTGGGCGTGGCCCTGTCAGCTGCCAGCTCCTATTGATCCCTTCTGTCTCACCATTCACAGCTGGTCTAGATTGTTTCTTTGTCTTCTCCTACCTGCTCAGGTTTACCACACTTGCTGCCACTCATTTTAGTTGGTTGTAGCCTCATTTAAGGGGCTGTGCACCATTGCTGGGTGCAGCACCTTGCTATCAAGTATCTTCTATACAAGTAAGTGTCTTCATAACTTCCCCTGTTTTTTTTTTTTCCCCAGCATGCACTCCACGGCTAGTAATTCCAGGTTTAGCCGGTGAACCCCCTCGTCTTACCTCTGCTATTTTGGCTTACCTGTGTCTCCGATTTCTGCCAGTTTTTGGTTTTGCATTGTTTTGTTCTTTTGTGCTTTTTTCCCCTAATAAATTCACAAACTCACAGCCTGCACATGGAGCCTTTTTTCCTGTCCTGAAGGGCAATTATGACATAGGAACCTGCACACTAAAGTGTTAAGAGACTGTACTTCATATTCTCTTGTTCAGTTGGCACAATTAGCTCCACACTCGGGACCCTATTATGATGGTCAACAGCGGGCTTTTGCGCTGCTCTTCCTGCATGTGCCAGTGCTTTTGTTAGTTTTTATCAGTGCATTTTCTGTCTGACAGTGCACCAGCATTGCCCTGGGAGGAGGAGGCTTATTTCAAAGAGGTGTGGCAGCGCCCAATCTCACACGCATCGGTATTTTGGTGAATTTTGTGACACTGCACTTTTTGATCAGGAAAAAGGAGGCTTGTCATCAGAAGTGTGTTGTTTTGTGCACATACATGTGGTTTTTTTTTGTCCACATACTAATCTGTCGTGTCTGTCATCATATCACATCTTCATATCTCATGTCTGTGCATCCCGATTAATGAAAAACACACACACTCAGCCTTTGTTTTCTGTTAAATGACAGTTGAATATGAACTATTTAAAAACACAACAGATAGTTTTTCACTGCACAGAGAAGAAAGAAACAGTGCATTTGTTTACGATTCTTCTTTTCAATTTAACTTCCGGACTGCAGTATGACCAGTCTGCCTTATACCGGAAAAGAGCTGTCACCCCGGCCCCGGAGAAGAGCCGACAGGTGTGTGCAGAAGCAATATTCATTATATAATTATGACAGTTTTTAGCAATTTTTTAATCTCATTCACTGCTGTTCTCTTAAAAAAAATGTTTCAAAACAAAAACATCCCAACAGTTGTTTTGAATTGAAACAACAATTTTCGATTCAGCAGAGTCGAACGGCTCGCTCTTTCTTGGTTTAATGAAAAATTTGGATGAAGTGTATACGTAATCATGATCAAACCATATACCAGCTAAAAACCTTTTATAATCCCACTTTAACCTCTTAAAATTCCAGCGTTCCACCTGTGGAACGTTTCACATTGGCTGGAAATTTTCTGGAATGCTAAGGGGTTTTAAACTTATTACAGCAATTTTGGTTCACATATACAGATTTGGAGCAAAAAGAGGCTCAGTGGAAAAAGAGGTTGGGAACCACTGAGCTGCTCCGTCAGTGTGTGGTCTGGTTTAGTGAGCTGAACTCTCTTTGGTACTGCACAAAGGTATTTGTGTGATCAGTTTCCATTCCCATTGAGGACTGGGAAGGAGGACACCGAGATTAGATAAGGACACCTGCACCAGAAACACTCTCAGTCTGAGAGAAGCATTGTGTGAAGGGTGAATATGTCCCCAAAATATACTCAAAATACTATATAGCTAGTAGGTGATTTGTTAATTGTAACAAGGGGGATGAGGTTTTTCACCAATTTAGCATGAAGTACAAATGTATAAATGTAAATAAATTGGGTACAAATTTGCAAGAGCAAAGATATGATAAAAGATGTAAATTTTAAAATTAAAAAGTTGCAAATTACACTTTAATTACTCAGAATAAACATTTGACCAGCATCCGGATGAGCATTGCAAACTGACAGGAAAAAAGTTGCAAATTTACAAGGAAACAATTGAAAATTTATGAGAAGAATATGAAAATTTATATGCAAAAAGTTGCAAATTTGAGAAAAAAAAATTGGAAATTTGAGTGCAAAGTTGCAAATCTTCAAGAAAAAAGTTGAAAATTTATAGGACAAAATTTGCAGATTTATGTAAAAACAGTTCCAAATTTAACAGAAAGTTGAGATTTACAGGGAAAAAAAGTCACAAACCTATGAGAAAAAGCTGACAATTTCTGTTTTTTGTTTTTTTGTTTTTTTTTGCATTTCTGCTTAGAATTGGTGATTCAAAGTCATGTTATTCAGTTATTGTGGTAATTTTTTTTTTCTGTTGATCTTGTGACTTTTTTCTTGCAATTTTGTTGTTTTTTTCTTCAAAACTGGAGCTTTTTCCATAAATTTTGAACATTTTTTTCAGGGGCCATAGATACTGTATATCATATAGCTAAAAATTAAATATAAATTTAATTCAAAATAAAAATGCAAGGGGCACGTACTGCAGGGGGCACCCTGGACCAACTGCAATACGCCTACAGGCCCAACAGCTCCACCTCAGATGCCATCGCTGCAGCACTCCATTATTCTCTCTCCCATCTAGAAGATAAAGACTCCTACATTAGGATGCTCTTTGTCGACCACAGCTCTGCCTTCAACACGGTCATCCCCCACAAACTCACCAACAAACTGTCTTCACTTGACCTGCACCCCACCCTCTGCGACTGGCTACTGGACTTTCTAACTGGCAGGCCCCAGTCTGTCAGGATGGGTAACAGGACCTCAGCCAGCATCATCACAAACACAGGTGTCCCACAGGGTTGTGTTCTCAGCCCCATCCTCTACATCCTCTTCACCCATGACTGTGTTGCCTCCCACAAGGACAATATCATCCTAAAGTTTGTGGATGACACAGCAGTGACAGGACGCATCACTGGTGATGACGAAGCATTTATTTGATTGAGTTACTGTGTTGGTGTCATGACCTATTGGAACTGTTGTTTCTGTACCTTTTACCTTGGCATTTGTTCGGAGAGCAAAGTAAGAATTTCATTGCTCAGGAAATGTAGCATTTCTTAACTGTACACGATAATCGTCGTCGGCCTCCGTCGGTCTATGATGACCATGGAAGAGAATCCTAAACGTCTACTCTGCTGGAACAGCACCGCCTGTGGCTGAACAGGCCGATGCGCGAATGGCAGTCCCTGTCACACAGGTCGCACTTGTGGGTGGTCTCCGTGCTGCTGGGTCTGTGGCGGTTCTTCCTGCGGATCCTTTTTTCATCTGCAGCAGCAGTCAGTCTCTCTTCACCCGCCTTGAGCTGTCTGGTCAGGGTGCCTCTCCATTTGGAGCGGTCCGTTGCAAGGTCCTCCCAGCGCTCTGTGTTGATCTCCAGGGCCTTCATGTCTCTCTTGCAGACGTCTCTAAAACGCAGCTGTGGGCGGCCAACGTCTCTCTTGCCAGTTGCCAGTTCTCCATAGAGGACGCCTTTGGGGATTCTGCCATCCTCCATACGGTGAACGTGGCCTAGCCAGCGGAGCCTGCGCTGTCTGAGTAGAGTGAACACGGAGGGAAGGCCGGCGCGGGACAGAACTTCTGTGTTGGGCACTTTGTCCTGCCAGGATATGTCCAGGATGTGGCGAATGCAGCGCAAGTGGAAGGAGTTCAGTCTCTTTTCCTGCCGGGCGTATGTTGTCCACGTCTCATTCCCATAGAGCAGTGTGCTGATGACGCAGGCGTTGTACACTGCCATCTTCGTCTTGACAGAGAGTTTGGGATTCTCCCACACTCGTGTGGTGAGGTGAGCGAGTGTGAAGGCTGATTTTCCAATCCTCTTGTTGATCTCTGTATCAAGGGAGAGGTTGTTGCTGATCGTGGACCCCAGGTACGTGAACTGATTCACGACCTCCAGCTTGTAGTCGTCAATGGTGATGGTTGGTGGTGCTTCCGTGCCTTGCGCCAAGACGTTAGTCTTCTTCAGGCTGATGGTAAGCCCGAAGTCCTTGCATGCCTGGGAGAAGCGGTCCATAAGGGTCTGAAGCTCCTGCTGTGTGTGGGTTGCGACTGCAGCGTCGTCTGCGAACAGCATGTCTCTGATTAGAGCCTCGCGTACTTTGGTTCTGGCTTTCAGGCGGGCGAGGTTGAAAAGCCTGCCGTCAGATCTTGTGTGCAGGTAGATTCCCTCTGTTGCTGTGCTGAAGGCATGCCTCAGGAGCATAGCAAAGAAAATCCCAAAGAGGGTTGGTGCAAGTACACAGCCCTGTTTCACTCCGCTGCGTATGTTGAAAGGCTCTGAGACGTTGCCATCATGCTGCACTATCCCCTGCATGTTGGTGTGAAACGATTCAATGAGGCTTTGCAACTTTGGTGGGCATCCTATCTTTGGCAGGATCTTGAAAAGGCCCTCTCTGCTGACCAGATCGAACGCTTTGGTGAGGTCGATGAAGGCGACGTACAGGGGCATGTTCTGTTCTCTGCATTTCTCCTGGAGTTGGCGGATGGAGAATATCATGTCTACCGTCGATCGCTCAACGCGGAAGCCACACTGAGACTCGGGGTAGACACGTTCGGCAAGCTTCTGTAGACGAACGAGAACAACTCGTGCGTAGACTTTGCCAACAACGCTGAGGAGGGAGATGCCCCTGTAGTTGTTGCAGTCGCTTCTCTCCCCTTTGTTTTTGTAGAGGGTGATGATCTTGGCGTCCCTCATGTCCTGTGGTACAGCACCTTCCTTCCAACACTGGCAGAGGACGTCATGCAATGGCAGCAGTAGGGCGGTCTTGCAGTGCTTGATCGGGTCGGGGGGTATGCCGTCATTGCCGGGTGCCTTGCCAGCGGCCAAGCTATCAATGGCCTTGCTGAGTTCGTCGATGGTTGGCTCGGCGTCAAGTTCGTCCATGGATGGCAGGCAGTCGATGGCATCAAGGGCTGACGGTGTCACGGTGTTCTGTCTGGAGTAGAGGTCGGAGTAGTGTTCCACCCATCTCTCCATCTGCTTGTTCTTTTCTGTGATCATCTCCCCAGTGGAGGATTTGAGGGGGGTCGTCTTGCTCTGAGCCGGACCAACTGCTTTCTTGATGCCATCGTACATACCACGGATGTTCCCTGTTATGGCAGCGGTTTGAATGTCTTGGCTGAGCTGAGTCCAGTACTCGTTGGCACAGCGCCGAGCAGTCTGCTGAACTTTGCTTCTCGCAGCCCTGAGAATCTGGAGATTCTTCTCGTTTGGGTACTTCTTGTACTCAGCAAGTGCTGAGCGCTTGGCTTCAATGACGGGGGTCATCTCGGTCAACTTGGCATCAAACCAGTCCTGTGACTTCGAGGTCTTCCTCCCAAAGGTAGCCAAGGCTGTGCGGTGGATGGTGTTTCGCAGCTCTTCCCACTTCTGCTTTGCAGATTCTCCTTCTTGTGGTACACCAAGTTCCTTCTCAAAGGTGGAGGCAAACTGCTCAACAAGTTCTGGTTGAGCCATCTTGCTGGTGTCAATCCGTGCCTTTCCAGGTTGTCTAGCACGATGGAATTTCTTCAGCTGCAGCTTGACCTTGCAACACACCAATGAATGGTCTGTGTCGCAATCTGCACTCTGGAACGAACGGGTGATTAGCACGTTCTTCAGTGAGGTGCGCCTGGTCAGGATCAAGTCCAGCTGGTGCCAGTGCTTTGAGCGTGGATGTTGCCAGGAAACCTTGTGTTGGGGCTTGGTCTTGAAGAACGAGTTTGTGATGCACAGATCGTGATATGTGCAGAACTCGAGCAGCCGCTGTCCGTTGTCATTCATTCTGCCCACGCCAAAAGGTCGAAGACAGGAGGGCCAAGAGTCGTGGTCAGCACCCACTCTGGCATTGAAGTCTCCAAGGAGAATGAGTTGTTCAGAGTTGGGAACGATCCTGACAGTTGTTGCGAGATTCTCGTAGAACTCGTCTTTTGCCTCTGGTGTGGCTGTCAGTGTTGGGGCATACACACTGACGAGGGTGACTGGGCCTTGAGTGGTGTTCAGGCGGAGGGTGAGGAGTCGTGCAGAGCCAGTGCTGCTCGGTTCCACCATCTTCAGCAAGGTGTTCTTCACTGCAAAGCCCACTCCGTGTTCCCTGTGTTCGTCACTGCCCTTTCCCTGCCAGTAGAACGTGTAGTCCTTCTCTCTCAGTGTGCCTGCATCAGCCAACCGTGTTTCCTGGAGAGTGGCGATATCCACTCCCAGTCTCTTCAGCTCATTATTGATGATGGCAGTCTTCCTGGTGTCGTTGATGTCCTTGAGGTTAGTAGCGAGTCCTGTCATCATAGTGCGGACGTTCCAAGTTCCCAGTTTTAGAGTTGGTCTCTTTTGTTTTATTGTCTTGCCTGGTGCGAAAGTTCTCAGCCTGCTGTTCGGACTTCTCCTCATCCCCATGCACCCAATGAGGAAAGCAAGCTGTGGCGGGACATCACCTTATTGGCTGGGGGCTGCCCAGCTTGAGGTGGGCGGTAGCTGTCCAGTGAGATCCGATGATCCCTCCCACCGTTGGGAATTACCCCTGGCGCCGAGCTCTACGCCAATTGAGCGGTGGCTTATAACCGGTAACTGTCATTCCCCGTGTTTTGTCTACGCCAAAGGCGAAGCTGGAGTGTCCTCTCCAGTGATCCGGTGTTCTACATTCCAGCGTTGGGCGTTGGTAGGATTCAAGCCTGGGCAGGAAGATATGGAGGATAAGATGTTGCCCATGCAGCATGTCCCCCCTCTCCACGTCACTGATGAATCCAAAGGAACAGCAGGGCTGCTACAGTTTGGCACCAGCGCCGTTGCAGGAGCTGCCAGAACGATGTTGAGCACAACATAGAACTGCCTTAGGGGCTCCGACTCCGGATTTTTCCTCAGGGTTGACTCCCGAAGCCTTTCCCGTGACCGGGTATGCCGCAAGGCAGCCGAGGTTTGAAATCAGGGTTTACCTTCCCCTAGATGGGCTACCTTCCCAGGTTGACGAGCCACCATCTACCCGAAGCATCTGGTTTTAAGGCACCAGAGATCCGCCCTCGCCTCTTCTCCTATTAGTAAAAGCAGTTCCGCCGGGCTTAGAGACTAAACCACACGGGCAGGCTAGGAGTTGGACTTAGTTGTCAGAGGCTTTTCGAGACGCACGCCATAAGGAGCATTTTATGAGCACTGGGAGCTTAACCCCAGTGCCGCTCCTGGCTATGACAACCTTGGAACCTTGGAAGGTCTCGATAAGAATTGTTGTCTAATCCTTGGAGTTTTTTATTCCAAATAAATTCCTTAATAGTAGCGTCAATTTTATTAAAAAAAAACAAAAACGCAGAGGAAGAGAGATTGGTATAGATTGAATATTATTATTATTATTATTAGGTACATGATAATAAAGCCTTTGAATCATTCATTCATTCATCTTCTTCCGCTTAATCCTTTTCAGGTCGCAGGGGGGCTGGAGCCTATCCCACATCTTTGCACGGGAGGCAGGGTCTACCCTGGACAGATCGCCAGTCTATTGCAGGGCCAACACAGAGAGACAGACAATCATTCACTCTCACAGTCATACCTAAGGACAATTTAGAATCCCCAGCTGATGCCAATTAACCTAACTTACATGTTTTTGGCATGTGGGAGGAAACTGGAGAAATCCCGGAGTAAATAGACACGGGGAGAACATGCAAACTCCACACAGATCACTGTTGATTGGGGGCTGGGATCGAACCCAGGATCCCCCGGCTAAGGGTGAGTTGCTGTGCTGCCGCAGTGCTAACCACTCCACCACCGCACCGCCCGCCTTTGAATCTTGAATCTAAATTAAGTGGAGCGCCAAAGAGACAGTCTCTTCTTCTTCTTCTCTCAGTTACTGGCGGATAGCAAACAACTGAAAGGTGCATACCGCCACTTACTGTCAGTCCCTTAGTATAGGGCTGGACGTGATGATGTCATCTGTGATGCCCTCGTCGCCACATCTGCACAGTCTGTCGTAATATGACTTGACAACATTCACCCCCCCCCCCCGTTCCCTGGAAAACTAAAAACATTATGAACATTTCTGTATTGTTGAACAGTTACAACAACTGAGTGAACGGAACCTGGGCCACTGGGTAGACCACCGGTTGACCCTGCACGACTAAGTGGGTTATTCTGCCACTTCTGAAACAGTTGTGCCCCGCTAAACACTTTTTTTTTTAAAGTCACAACTGAGTTTTTCAGTTCAGAGGCCTCTGGCGAGCTCTCGGTGTGCACTGCCCTGGAGGCGCTGGGTGCGGCGGATCTGGTAGTCTGGGCCCCACACTGGGTGGATCGGTAAAAGGGGTGGCTGTTCTCACCCTTCACAAATGGCTGGTATGCCATCTCAATCGGCCAATTGGAAGGTGGCTGGCCCCAACTGCACGGTGATTCTCATCGGTGATGACGGGAAAGTCCCTGGGTCCAGGTGTTTGGATCGTTGGACCCGAACCCATTCCAGCATTGGTTCGGCCTCAGTTGGCGTTGCTGTTGTGGTGGCATGTTTTTCATGCCGGCGGCAGGACGTGCCCCCGGTTGGCATTGCTCTGCTGGGTCCTGCTGGGCCACGAACTCTCTATCCTGCAGCACTGCAGCAGCTTCTTGCTGCTGATGCCAGGCGAGGATGCGAGATGAGTCCAGTTTCTGCCAGCTCTCCTCGCTGTCGTCTCCCTGCGGTCTCAAGCTTGGAGTGGCTGCACCCTCGTCCGGGTGTGTTGCGCTCCCATCATCAGTGGTCAAACAGAGCCCAAGGTAGTCATGGATGGTAAAACCCAGTTCGTTAAAAAAAAAAAAAAAAAATATCACACCCCAGGTTGTTGTCCCCGTGTGTGGTTACCTGGAAAATGAACGCCAGGAGGACTCTTGACCCATAGCGAACTGCCAGCGATATGATCCCTACTAGGCTGATGTGTGTGTGCCTGTAGCCGTACAGCTCTGTAACCCAGTTCATCACTGACCTCACAGTGACGGTGTCCAGCAGCAATGGTAAATTGACATCATCTAACCTCATCTAACCTCATCATCTAACCTCACCGTGCACCACTTGTAGGTGGTTGGTGGTTCTTTTGGACTGGGTGGTGGGCTTGATGTTAGTCGTGTCAATCGGCGCACCTTGGTGAAGTGATTGAGCTTCCCGCAACGTCTGCATCACTGTCCCCTGGCCAGGCAGGATCGCGCTTGCTCTTGGTGCATCGGGGAGCCACAGGTACTGCATGAATAGTATTTCACGGTGTTCACCTCGGTGTCCTCTGAGAAGGTCGCAGCGTGACCCAGTTCTTTTCCTGGGGTAACTGCATGTGCTAGCGGGTATCGTTGTTGTGGCTCACCTAGTTGTGATGTTAGCTTGTAGGCAGCCTCCAGCTGGAATGCCAACTCCACCGCCTTTGCCAACAGTAGGTTGTCGGACGCCATGATTAGCTTTGCCCGCAGCCGCAGGTTGCTGGCGTGTTCCACTAGCTGGTCCTGCACAATCTCGTGATCTTCCTCCTTCACCGTTCTCTGTCCCACCTGGAGAAGCCCGGGAATATGGTGAGGATCATGTTCTTTGACTTCTCCAGTGCTTTCAACACCATCCAACCGATGATCCTGAAGGACAAGCTGCTGCGCGCAGGGGTGGACCAGCACCTGTCATCATGGATCCTGGACTACCTCACGAACCGGCCTCAGTTTGTGAGAACCCGGGACTGTGTTTCCGACACGATCATCAGTAGCACGGGGGCCCCCCAGGGAACGGTGCTGGCTCCCTTCTTGTTCACTCTTTATACTGCGGACTTCTCACACAACACAACACATTGCCATCTACAGAAGTTCTCTGATGACTCTGCGATCGTTGGTCTCATCTCCAGCGGAGATGAAGCTGAGTACAGAGGGCTTATCCAGGACTTTGTGGACTGGTGCCATCGGAACTGCCTCCAGATCAACGCGAGGAAAACTAAGGAGCTGGTGGTGGACTGCCGCAGGCATGGGCAGCCCCTCACAGCACCAGTAAATATACAGGGAACAGACATCGAGATGGTGACATCCTACAAGTACCTGGGTATTCATCTGAACAATAAACTAGACTGGTCACACAATACTGACGCACTCTACAAGAAGGGACAGCGCAGGCTGTTCCTGCTGAGGAGACTCAGGTCTTTTGGTGTACAAGGGGCGCTGCTGAAGTCATTCTATGACACGGTGGTGGCATCAGCCATCACTTTTGGAGTGGTCTGCTGGGGCAGTGGCATTACTGCAGCCGATAGGAAGAGACTGAACAAACTGATTAAGAAAGCTAGCTCTGTCCTGGGGCAACGCCTTGATCCGATGGAGGAGATAGGAGAGAGAAGGACGGTGGCTAAACTGTCATCTCTGCTGGAGTCCGAGTTCCACCCTATGCAGGACATACTGGATGCACTGAGGAGCTCATTTAGCAGCAGACTACATCATCCCAGGTGCACAACCGAGAGGTTTCGTAGGTCCTTCCTACCAACGGCTGTCAGACTGTACAACCTAAGCAGGGCTGCTCGCAGAGATAGCAAAAAGACGTAACAAACTAATAGTTTTTTTTGAATGCAAAAGATGCAATAGACTTACACAATGGTCCTCTCCGGCATACAACTAGGAACATACCGGTCGCTATGGAGGGTGAGAATATGTATGGGCACATAATCATACCATGTAGGATAACTAAATAGACGGTTATGCTGTTTCATCCCACCGAGCAACAATGCTCTGCACTGTGTGTGTTTATATATTTACATATTTATTCCATCTAGCTACAATGCTCTGCACTGGGTGTGTTTATATTTATATATCTATATATTTATTCCATCTAGCTACAATGCTCCGCACTGTGTTTTTATATATCTACATATTATTCCATCTAGCTACATTGCTCCGCACTGTGTGTGTTTATATACTTGCATATTTATTCCACCTAGCTGCAATGCTCCATACTGTGGGTGTTTATATATTTACATATTTATTCCATCTAGCTACAATGCTCTGCACTGTGTGTTCATATATTCATATATTTATTCCATCCAGCTACAATGCTCTGCACTGTGTGTCTGTGTGTGTGTGTGTGTATATATATATTTTATAGTAATAGGTACATATGTATATTAGCTGCTCTTGCTTGCTTGTTTTTTCTTGCCTTCTGATTGTTGCTCTGAGTGTTGCTATCCCTGTGCTGTTGCAATCCTGGAATTTCCCCGTTGTGGGACTAATAAAGGCTTATCTTATCTTATCTTATCTTAAATGGCCAAACCTGCACGTGCTTGCCAGACAGCGGAGGCCCACGACATACTGCTGGGCCGCTTCTTCCACTCCCTGCCATCATTGGCAGAGCTTGATTCATCTAGCCTCTTCACTCACTGGCCAGGGTAACAGACACGCTTCCATCTTCAGGAAAAACGTTGAGTTTCCCTCCAGAAGACCAAGTTTTCTCCTTGTTGCCATTGTTATGTCTGTAAATTAGGACAGTGGAGGCAGTCGTTTTACTGAACAATACAACAGTCTCCCGCCGTCAGACCCTTAATATAGGGCTGGATGTGATGACATCATCCATGATGCCTTCGTTGTCACATCTGCACAGTGTGTTGTAATATGACTTCACAACATACGGCACAAGTGTTACTGAAACCTGCTTACTCACATTAAATCATGTGGGGCCCAGTTGGGTTTAATGTGGGTGAGCAGGTTTTAGTAACACTTGGGCCATTGGTGAAATTACACAAAAAAGTCAAAAACTGTAACTTTAAATTGGTGTGTCCTATTCTTAATCAGGTGATGAGTATCTCTTCTTTCCTGTTTCTGGCAACTCCCATTCCACACTTTACGTGCTTTTGAATTGCGGGTGTGGTTTAAAGTGCTGTGTCTTATTCGTAATCGGGTGATGAGTATCTCTTCTTTGGTGAGTGATGGTCCATGTGACATCATTAAGACATGAAGGCAGGCATCATAGGACACTACATCATAGGTAGCCAGTCCTATTGTCTATGATGGCATTGCCAAAATGATGGCATCGCGAGTCCTATGTACCCTGAGATCATAGAATCATCATAGGACATCATGCAGACATCATAGGCTGTCCTATGATGTCCTATGATGTTGACAGACAGACACACAGAGATTTCTTGAATTTATAGAGTGATGAGGAAGCACTTACTGAACAACGCAAAATAAGACACAAACATAAATGGACACAAAACCGCAGGAGCACGCTGGAGCACACACAGCCTGAGAGGAGAGAAGAGGGAGATAATTAATGACAAGGAATGCTCAGAGGAAGGGAGAGTGAAGATGAGGAGGTGGCTTCCTTTATGAAGCAGAGGGCCCGGCAGGGAACTCCTGCATGGGATAAGGAAGTAGAGAGGACAGGCAACGGGCAGGTTGACCTGGGTGGAGAGTACGCTGTCTTAAAGGGTGAGGGGTACAGCCGAGTGTGGCAAGCCCCGGAGCACACACTGCTGAGATTGCAGCAAACCTGAGGAGGAGAGAACACAGAGGATAGACAATGAGGAAAAATAACACCAAACAATACTTAGCAGAGTTGTTGCTTGACAGCAATACCCAACGGTCCAGCGGAGAAGCATTCGCACACTGGCTCTTAAATATGCTGGCGATCCAGAGAGCAGCAGGTGCACCCAGTCACGCAGGTGTGCAGATGACTCTGGAGCTGTGAAAACAGAAACAGGAGGGGAGGGTTTGCACACTTGCCTGATCATGACAGAAAAGACTCACAAGCTTACAAGAAAAAATCTAGCAAGTTTGGAAAGAAAACAGTCACAGATTTATAGAGAATAGAATAGAATAGGCTTCACTGTCATTTTACAGCAGTACAGTACAACAAAATTGTGGGTGCTCCACCAGGCTACTGTGCAGTAAAGTAAGAAAGGATTAGATAAAACTGGGTTACAGAACACATGATTGATCACACGACTGAAATAAAATAAAAATTGCCCAGGATTATGGGAATATACACAGGTATGGTAGTGGCTACCCGTGTGGAACTATATACATAGGAGTGCAGACACACAATTGAATAAAATGGCCCAAGGATTATGGAAAATATACATGGTAGTGGTTTCGCGGATGGGTCAATGAACATGAAAGTGCGGAGTTCGAAGACAGGTGTGTTATTGTGGTAATTAAAAGGTCCTCAGTTCTGAGCAGATCAGGGGGAAGGGGTGGGGCCTCTGACTGTTTGCAGTCCGGATGGCCCAGAGGAAGAAACTGTCAGTCTGGAGGTGTGGGACTGACATAATGATGGGCTCAGGGAACACACACACACAGGCTCAGGAAGATTTAAGGCTTTTATTCAACAACTGGTGGTGTTTGCGTGCGTGAATGTAAGTGTGGATGTGGTGTGGGTGAACGGAGTGCGTCAAGAGTGGAACAGCTCATCGTGCAGCCAGGTAACCCTGAGGACAGAGCAGAGCAGGGGATTAGCTACAGTCAAATGCCCCGTGGGAAATAACCACAATGTACTGCTCAAGTGCAGGTGAGGAGGTGGCTGGCGTTGGCGATGCTGACACTTTGCCTGGAGAACAGCGCAGCTGCGCGCTCTCGACGTGTTGGAGAGAGTGTGGCCGAGGAGAGGCGTGGTGGAGGAATTCCGCCGCCCTGGAGATCCACCTGTGCACAGGGGAGAAGCTGGAGAGAAGGTAAGAGGAATAGTACAGCTTACGTGCTTGGAGAGTGATGCGCTGGTCGGTAACGAAGCGGACGAACGCTGGAGGTTTTGGGAGTGTTGATGAGCAGACGACTCCAGGCCGAAGCAGAGGGCAGAGGGAGTTATATAGGCCAAGGCTGATGAGGCGCAGGTGTGCACGCCGCTGGCGCTGATGACTGGCGAGAGCGAGTTGTAACAGTACTCCCCCCCCCCGAGCAGCCCCTCCCGGTGCTGGCTTACCTGGGTGTGCCTGGTGAAACTCCTTGATGAGGTTCTTACCAGCACCCAGGATGGGGGCACCCAGGATCTGCACGCAGGACCATACCCTTCCCAATCCACCAAGTACTGGAGACCGCGGCCACGGCGGCGGGCATCCAGGATGGCCGTGACCCCCCATGCCGGATCGCCGTCGATCATCCTGGGGGGAGGAGGGGTTCTGGGAGGAGGACAAAGAGGGTCAGACACCACAGGTTTAATATGGGAGATGTGAAACGTCGGGCAGACCCGGAGGGAGGGGGGGAGAGCCAAACGCACAGCCACCGGATTAATTATCTTGGTAATAGGATAAGGCCCGATGAAGCGCTGTGCCAGCTTCCTCCTCTCAGCCTTCAGCTTAATGTCTCTAGTAGAAAGCCAGACTTGTTGACCCACCTGATACTCTGGGGTGGCCCTCCTGCGGCGATTGGCGACCCGAGAATTGCGCTCCGTTGTGCGTAAAAGTGCCTGGCGCGTCTTGGTCCAAATACGCCAGCAGCGCCTCAGATGAGCCTGGACAGATGGGACCGCCACCTCACCCTCCTCCTCAGCGAACAAAGGCGGATCATACCCCAGGGACGCCTGGAAGGGGGACATACCGATGGCTGAGGATAAGGTAGAGTTATGGGCGTACTCAACCCAGGGTAGGCAGGTGCTGCATGAAGAGGGGCTAGAAGAGGTGACGCAGCACAGGGCTGCCTCCAACTCCTGGTTAGTGCGCTCACACTGGCCGTTTGATTGAGGATGGTGACCAGAGGACAGACTCACCGTGGCCCCCAGTGCGTTGCAGAAGGACTTCCACACCTTGGACACAAACTGAGGTCCCCGATCCGAGACGACATCTACCGGGATCCCGTGCAACCTGACGACGTGTTGGATCAATAAATTGGCCATCTCTCGCGCTGAAGGGAGCCCATGGAGAGGCACGAAATGGGCCGCCTTGGAGAACCGGTCGACGATGGTCAGGATGGTGTCATAAGAGTTAGACTTGGGGAGACCGGTGACGAAGTCCAGAACCACATGGGACCAGGGCCTCCCGGGGATCGGTAGTGGGCGGAGGAGACCCGCTGGAGGGGACGTTGAGGTCTTACCCGTTGCGTACTGGGGACAGGCACGGACGTAGTTAGTGACGTCGCTCCTAAGACCAGGCCACCAAAAGGACCGTTGGAGGAGCTCCACCAGTCGGGAGATACCAGGGTGACAGGGGAACTTAGCTGTGTGAGCCCAGTGGATGACGTTGCCCCAGACCAATGATGGAACGAATAGTCTCCCGACCGGACCGCCACCAGGGTCGGGTTCCGCCTCCTGTGCCTTCCGGACCTTGGCCTTAATCCCCCATGAGACGGCCCCCACGACGCACGAGGTGGGTAGGATGGTGTGTTCTCAATCCTCTGGGTCCTCGGGACCGAACTGTCTGGGCAGCACATCCGGTTTCCCATTCTTGGACCCGGGGCGGTAAGTGATGGTGAACTTAAAGCGTCCGAAAAACAAAGACCAACGCGCCTGGCGGGCATTCAGGCGCTTGGCCATCCTCAGGTACTCCAAATTCTTGTGATCGGTCCAGACCACAAACGGCTGAGCTGCTCCCTCCAGCCAATGGCGCCATTCCTGAAGAGCGAGCTTCACCGCCAGGCGCTCCCTATCCCCGACGTTGTAATTTCGTTTAGCAGGGGAGAGGCATCGGGAGAAGAAGGCGCAGGGACGCACCTGCCCATCTGCTGGTGAGCGCTGGGACAGCACTGCCCCCACCCCCATGTCGGATGCGTCCACCTCGACCAGGCACTGGTGTGCCGGGTCAACCTGGGTGAGGACCCGGGAGGAAGAGAACTCTGTCTTCAAGGTCTCGAAGGCTGATGCTGCGTCCTCGGTCCACTGGAACGGCACCTTGGGGGAGGTGAGGCGGGTCAGTGGAGCGGCGATGGCGCTGTACTTTGGCACGAAGCGGCGGTAGAAGTTGGCAAAGCCGAAGAACTGTTGCACCTTCTTCCTGGAGGAGGGGGTGGGCCACTCCACCACCGCTTTGACCTTAGCCGGGTCGGGGAGAACTTGATTATGAGCAATGACGAAACCCAGGAAGGAGGTCTGGTTGGTGTAGAACTCACACTTCTCCGCTTTATCGTACAGCCTGTTCTCCAGAAGGCGCTGAAGGACCCGCCTCACATGGGCCTGATGCTCCTCCCTAGTCCGGGAGAAGATCAGGATGTCATCCAGATACACGAACACGAAGACCCCCAAGAAATCTCGAAAAACGTCGTTGATGAGGCGTTGGAAGACGGCCGGAGCGTTGGTGAGCCCAAATGGCATGACCAGATACTTAAAATGGCCGCTGGGCATCCAGAACCCCGTCTTCCATTCATCACCCTCCCGGATCCGAACGAGGTGGTACGCACTGCACAGGTCCAGTTTGGTGAACCAGGTGGCCCCCTGGAGGGAGTTGAAGGCCTAGTCCATCAGGGGTAGTGTGTACTTGTCCCTAATTGTGATGTTGTTGAGCACCTGGAAGTCAATACACGGCCGCAGGGACCCATCCTTTTTGCCCACAAAGAAGAATCCGGCTCCAACCGGGGACAAGGACGGCCGGATGATGCCTGCGCTGAGCGACTCCTTAATATAAGCGTCCATGGCCTCACGCTCTGGGGCAGACAGGCTGTAGAGGCGGCCAGATGGTAACGGCGCTCCCGGGCGGAGGTTAATGGCACAGTCATAGGGGCGGTGGGGGGAGGAGACAGTGCTTTAGACTTACTGAAGACCGGGCCCAGGTTGTGGAACTCGAGGGGTACCAAGGAGAGGTCCGGAGGAGGACAGTCAGAAGCTGGGAGCGGCAACAACGGGCAACAAGCAGTGGATTGGAGACAGATGCTCATGCAAAAAGTGCTCCAGGAGAGGACGCTGCCGGACTGCCAGTCGAAGGTGGGATTATGGAGCCGCAGCCAGGGATAACCCAGGATGACAGGTGAAGCCGAGGTGGGTAGTACAACAAGGATGAGATCCTTCCTATGGTTGCCGGAGATGATGACTGGGATCGGTTTGGTGCTGTGAGTAACTCTCTCTCGGGGTGTATGGGCGAGAGTGACCAGGTTAATAGGGGCTGGCAGCGCTTGGCAGGGGATGCCCAAGCGGGTTACCAGGCTTTGAGAAATAAAATTCTGTTCTGCCCCCGAGTCCACCAGTGCATGTGTGACGTGACCCGTGGAGTTATGACAGAATCTAACCTGGAGGAGGCACTTAGTGAGGGGATTAGAATGGGACGCGTCTGCAAGGCTCCCTACAGCGACTCGCGGACTTCCCCTTTTGGCCGAATCGGGCAGTCCTCCAGTGCTGGTCACCCCCGCAATACATGCAGAGGCCCAACTCTCTGCGGCGCTGTCTTTCCGCTGGTGGCAGTCTAGCCTGACCGACCAGCATTGCCTCAGTGTTGTCGGCGGACCCCGGACCGGGTAACGCCAGGGGGCGAGACTGAGGGACCCCGGCGGAAGCTCCGCTCGAGCGTCCGGAAGCCCTCCGCTCGACGGCCCGTTCCCTCAGCCTATTATCTAAATTTATGGCAAGGGAAATTAGATCAGATAACCGGTCCGGCATATCCCGAGAGGCCAGCTCGTCCTGTAAAGATCAATTTAGGCTGCGGGCGAAGATGCTGCAGAGCGCTCTGCAGCATCTTCGCCCCACCCGACTTCCGTCGCAACCACCCGGAAGTCGACAGTGTAGTCGGCGGCCGACCGGCTACCCTGACGGAGATTAAGCAGCCGGGTGATTAAAGATGTTATCTTGGTCCGAGTGGTCAAAAACTTCCTTAAATCATGCACAAATTGAGCGTAGGTCAGGTTCGCATAGCTGGGCCTCGCCATGACGGCATACGCCCAAGCTAGCGCTCGCCCTTCCAGAAGATTAGCTACATACCCAATTCGGCTATGATCTGAAGGAAAGTCCCCGGGGACACGTTTAAACACGATTCACATTGCAGGAGAAACCCACGCGCCTCACCAGGAATGGGGGTGAGTCGGGTCAGCGGTCCCGAGCTAGCTGAGCTAGCCAAGGAGGGAACCGCAGCTGGCCCACCGAAAGATGCCGGAGGGAAGGCCTGTGGAGGATCCAGGCGATCTAATCGTTGGACTATTTGGGTAAGTTGATTGAAAATCACCTGTTGCTGATGAGCGATTAAATCCACCCGAGCCTCGAGGGTGGAAAATTGGTGTGCGAGCCCGCTGTCCGCTGAACCCCTTTGCTGGAGTCGTACTGACATAATGATGGGCTCAGGGAACACACACACAGGCTCGGGAAGATTTAAGGCTTTCATTCAACAACTGGTGGTGTTTGCGTGCGTGAATGGAAGTGAGGATGTGGTGTGGGTGAACGGAATGTGTCGAGAGCGGAACAGCTCGTCGTGCAGCCAGGTAACCCTGAGGACAGAGCAGAGCAGGGAATTAGCTACAGTCAAACGCCTCGTGGGAAATAACCACAATGTACTGCTTACGTGCAGGCGAGGAGGTGGCTGACGTTGGCGATGCTGACGCTTTGCCTGGAGGACAGCACGGCTGCACACTCCCGACGTGCTGGAAAGAGTGTGGCTGAGGACAGGCGTGGTGGAGGAATTCCGCCGCCCTGGAGGTCCACCTGTGCACAGGGGAGAAGCTGGAGAGAAGGTAAGAGGAATAGTGCAGCTTACGTGCTTGGAGAGTGATGCGCTGGTCGGTAACGAAGCGGACGAGGGCTGGAGGTTTTGGGAGTGTTGATGAGCAGACGACTCCAGGCCAAAGCAGAGGGAGTTATATAGGCCAAGGCTGATGAGGCGCAGGTGTGCGCGCCGCTGGCGCTGATGACTGGCGAGAGTGAGTTGTAACAGGGACCTGATCAATCTGAACCGTTGTCCAGAGGGAAACAGGTCAAACAGGTGGTGGGTGGGATGTGAGGGGTCTCCTGTGATGGCCTTGATCCTTCTGAGACAGGAGGATCTGGAGATGTCTTCCAAGGAGGGCAGAGGGCCGTTGATAATTTTTTGGGGTGTTGATGACCCTCTGCACAGCCTTCCTGTTCTCGGCTGTGGAGTCGGTGTACCACACACCCAGACAGTAGGTGAACACGCTCTCCACTGAGCAGCGATAGAAGGCCAGCAGCAGCTTCTGGGCCAGGTTGTTCTTCCTCAGGCCATGGAGGAAGTGCAGCCGCTGCTGGGCTTTCTTCACCAGGACCTTGGTGTTGACCGTCCAGGAGAGGTCAGAGGAAATGTGGGTGCCCAGGAACCTGAAGGCAGGGATGTTTTCCACGTGGTCGCCATTTATGAGGAGGGGTGGTGGTCCTGTCTGTTCTTTCTGAAGTCCAGTATGAGTTCTTTTTTTTTTTTATTGACATTCAGTTTCAGGTTGTTTGCTTGACACCACAGCAGCAGATTCTCTACCTCCGCCCTTTATGCCTACTCATAGTCATCAGTGATGAGCCCAACCAAGGTGTTGTCATCTGCGTATTTCACAATAACGGTGGTTGGGTGGGTTGGAATACAGTCAAAGGTGTACAGGGAGTACAGTAGAGGGCTTAGCACGCAGCCCTGGGGGGGAGTCAGTGCTAAGAAACAGTGTGGAGGAGTGGTGGGGGCCAAGTCTGACTGTTTGTGGGCGGTTGGTGAGAAATTTTTTTTTTATCCAGGAGCAGGTGTGGTGGTGGGGGATCTGGAAGAGGTGCAGTTTGTTGAACAGGATGTCTGGGATGATGGTGTTGAAAGCTGAGCTGTAGTCCACAAAGAGCATCCTCACTTAGCTCCTTGGGTTGTCCAGGTGGCTCAGCGTTCTGTCGAGAGTGGTGGCGATGGTGTCTTCTGTAGACCAGTTCACCCTGTAGGCGAACTGGTGGGGGTCGAAGGAGGGGGGGAAGACAGTCCCTGATGTGCTGGGACACCAGTTGCTCAAAACACTTCATGACTATAGACGAGGTCTCTATGGGTCTGTAGTCTGGGTCTAGTTATGAGGAAAAAAATTAGAAAAAACTGCAAATTAACAAAAAAGTAGCAAATGCATGAGTCCATACTGTGACGTTTGCAGGGTTCACACAAAGACAATGGAGCAGATGGCTGTGATCAACCTGATTTATTTTTCACACACCCCAACCCCCAACCTGCCAAACACTGCTGGGTCATCATAATGCAGTTATAATGACACAGCAGTATAACTCAGAAATAACACATTTAACACACACATAACGTTTTCATCTGGCAAAGCATGCTGGGAAATTCACTTAACATGGCCCCAACGTTACACTGCCCCTCCCCCCGGACTGGTTTCTGTCCCCAGAAAAATTAAAGTCCAATTTAAAAGTCCAATACAAACTCATCCAGATGTCGGGGCGGTCTTCGGCGCCGGCGGCCAACACGTACAGGCCCCCTAGTGTCCATCTGGGTCTCGGTCGGGGTATCGGGCCGGGATGGAAGCTCCGATTCGTCCACCAGCGGTGCAGATGGCCGATACGGGACGAGACGGTCACGATGAAGAACCACAACCGGGTCCCTTTTTCTAAGCCTCACCCTGTACACCACATCTGACAGTCTCTCCAGGACCACGCATGGCCCCGACCACTGGCTCGCCAGCTTCGGTGATCGTCCTCTCTTCCTCTCAGGGCAGAAAACCCAGACTCGATCTCCCGGTGCAAAGTCCCTCCCCTGACAGCGGGAGTCGTACGCTCGCTTCTGCCGACCCCCTGCCGCTGCCAGGGCCTCTTGAGCCAGCTCGTGCACCGTGTGGAGACGTTCTTTCAAACAAAAAAAATAATCCAATCCGGGTCTTCCCTCCACCTCCGGCTCAGGGGGGCAACCGAATACCAAATCCACCGGTGTGCGCAGCTCGCGTCCAAACATGAGCACCGCAGGGGTGCACCGGGTAGATTCCTGAGCTGCCGTCCGGTACGCCCACAAAACAAAAGGCAGGTGCAGGTCCCAGTCTCGCTGTCGCTGGTCCACTAGGATAGCGAGCTGGGTGGTGAGGGTCCGGTTGAAACGTTCGACCAGGCCGTCGCTCTGTGGATGCAGTGGGGTGGTCCGGGTCTTCCGGATGCCCAGCCGTTTGCAGACCTCTCCGAAGACCTCCGCCTCGAAGTTCCGACCCTGATCGCTGTGCAGCTCCTCCGGTGCGCCAGACCGACAGAACATTTCATCCACCAGCTTTGATGCCGTCGTAGCGGCGCTCTGATCCGGGACCGCGTACGCCTCTGGCCACTTAGTGAAATCATCCATCGCGACCAGCACGTAGCGGTTCCCCCGGTCCGTGGTCGGGAAAGGGCCCAGGATGTCCACTCCCACTCGCTCCATCGGTGCTCCCACCCGGTACTGCTGCAGGGGAGCGTGGGATCGCTGAGTTGGTCCCTTCTGAGCTGTGCATGTGTCGCAGCAATGAACGTGGAGCTCCACGTCCTGATGACAACCGGGCCAGTAGAACCGGGCCCGAAGGCGCTGCAGCGTCTTTGTCACTCCGAAGTGGCCCGCTCCTACTGCCCCATGAACCAGCTGGAGTACTTTGGGCCGGAGTCGACGAGGAACTAGCAGTTGCCAGACGTGCCGCTGCCCAGCTGGAGTGTGCCACTGTCGATACACCACGCCCTCGTAGCAGCGGAGGTTGGCCCACTGGGAGTGCAGGGCCTTAGTCTCTGGGTCCAGCGGTGACACAACCTCCCAGGCGGGCCGCTGTCCTGCGTCCAGCCACTGCCGAACCCGCGAAATGACCGGGTCTCTGTCCTGCTCGCTCTGCAGCTGCTGCGTGCCAAGAACCTCTGTGACGTCATCGCTGGGGAGAACTGCCTGATCATCTGAGGAGGGGCTGTGCGTCGCTGCGTTATTCCTGCTCGCAGCGGCTCGGAGAGCGGCAGCCCGTGGGGCGGTTTGGTCCCGATCTTCAGCCCGTTGGCAGTGACGACACTCCTCTGTCGCGCAGGGGCGCCGAGACAGCGCGTCAGCGTTGGCATGGAGGCGGCCTGCCCGATGCACAATCTGGAAATTATAATCCTGCAGTGCCTCCAGCCACCTCGCCAACTGTCCATCCGGTTCTTTGAAATTTAACAACCAGGTCAGGGAAGCGTGGTCCGTCCTGAGCTGGAACCTCCCACCGTACACATACGGGCGGAAATGACGCAGTCCTTGAATGACAGCCAGCAGCTCTCTGCGAGTCACACAGTAATTTCTCTCGGCTCTGCTGAGAGTGCGGCTGAAGTAAGCGACTGCCTGCTCTCCATGCTCTCCCTCCTGGGATAGCACCGCCCCGATGCCCTGGTTGCTGGCGTCCGTGTCCACGATGAAAGGGCGGTTCGGGTCGGGATACTGCAGGATGGGGGCTCTGATGAGCGCTGCGCGAAGCTGGGAGAAAGCAGCAGCACAGCTGTCACTCCACTGGAACGTGCGTCCTTTCTGCGTCAGCTGATGCAGCGGGCTGGCGATGGTGGCGAAGTCTTTCACAAACCTCCTATAATAGGAGGCCAATCCAAGAAAACTCCTCAGTTCTCCAACGTTCCGCGGCACTGGCCAGTCTCTCACTGTTGCCACTTTTTCCGGGTCGGTGGCGACCCCCGCTGCGCTGACGATGTGGCCCAAAAAGGTGGTCTCCCGCCGGAACAGGTGGCATTTCTTAGGGTGTAACCGTAGCCCCGCCTGTTGGATGGCTCCCAGCACCTCTCGGAGATTTGACAGGGCGCTGTCAAAATCAGCTGCATGCACCAGCAGGTCATCCAGGTAAACAACGCAGCGACTCCGGGGCAAGTGAGCCAGCACTCGCTCCATCAAGCGCTCAAAGGTGGCCGGAGCGTTGCAGAGTCCAAACGGCATCACTTTAAACTGGTACAGTCCCTGCCCGATGGAGAAGGCTGTTTTCTGGCGGGCCTCAGGTGACAGCTCTACCTGCCAATAGCCGCTGCGTAGATCCAGCGAGCTGAACCAGCTGGAGCCGGCGATGTGGTCCAGTGCGTCATCGATGCGGGGCAGGGGGTAGGAATCTTTCCTGGTGGCGTCGTTCAGGCGTCGGTAATCCACACAGAACCGCCACGACCCATCCTTCTTCTTGACCAGCACCACCGGCGCCGCCCAGGGGCTGCTGGAGGGCTCAATGACATCTGCCTCCAGCATTTCTCGCACTTTTTGTTCCGCCGCTGCCCGCCTTGAAAAGGGCAGCCGGCGTGGGTGGAGTCGAATCGGCCTGGCCTCACCGGTGTCGATCTCGTGCTGCACCAACCCAGTCCGGCCGCATTCCTCATCCTTCGCGGCGAAAACACCCATAAAACAGTCCAATAGCTCCCGCAGCTGGCGTCCCTGTTCCGGGTCCAGCCCGCTGCAGCTCCGCTGAAATAATTCCTCCACCACCTGCTGCGTCTCTGCTGACACGTTGACCCCTCCCCTTGCTGTCCTTGTGTGCGTTCGTGCTCCCTCTGTCCGCGCTGGTGATGTCATCGTGTCCAGTCCTCGCGGTGGCCTGCCTGGTCCGGTTTGTCTTGGCGATCCCTCGATCGCGCAGGCCCCCGTGTTCCTTCCCTGGGTTCTGCTGTGGAGCGTGATGGTCCGGTTTCCCAGCTGGAGGGACGGTCCCGCGGTGTCGATCTTGGCGTTCCAGGCTGTGAGCAGGTCTAGTCCAATAATACAGGGGTCTTGGATGTCAGCCAGCCAGAACGGGTGTCTTATGTTCTGACCGGCCACCCCCACCACCAAAACTCTCCGCCCCCCCAGTCTGGCGCGCTCACCGGTAGCCGTGGTGACGCAGCGCTTGGTGGGTTCCCACCCCCGTGGGGCCGTCTTGTTTGTGCCCGGCAGCACACCGGGTCGAACCAGGGAGATTGTAGAGCCGGTGTCAATCAGGGCCCGGATCGACGTCTTCCCCAAGCTGCACTGTAGATAGATCCCTGGAGAGTGTCCAATTCGGCCCACGCGTGGTGCCGGCTCCTCGGGGGAAACATCTGCGGGAGGCGGCCTGTTCCCGTTCACGCCACCTCGCTCTAGTTTAACGCCGGCGAGGGGCGTTCTTCTCCGGGGACGCGCCGCTGTGGTCTGCCGTAATTCCTCCTCTTCCTCCTCGCTCTCCATCGTGGCCTGGAAGGTTCTCTGTCTGTGCGTTGGCGCTTCAACTGTGTGATTCATCAGCGGCTCCACCCGCTCTGCTTCTGCCACTGCAGTCTCCCAGTCGCTCGCGGCGTGGATCCGTATGTGGCTCTGGAGCTGGGCCGGGCGGAGACCTTGGATGAAGCTCCGGAGGGCGAGCTTCTCTACCGCCTCCGGTGCGAAATCCGGGTAGCTGCGCCGGGTTAGCAGCCGTATGTCTGCAGCATAGGTTCCTAGGCTTTCCTGGTTGCTTCTACGGCGGCGGGTCAGCTGTTCCTGGGCGTGCTCAGCGTCCACCATTCTCCCAAATCGTCTCTGGAGCGCCCCTTGTAGCGCTGGCCAGCTGTAGCGCTCCTCAGGCAGGAGATCAGAAAGCGTGCAGAGAGCTCTCCCTTCCAAGGCCAGCGCGACTTGCACGGCGGTTTCCTCTGGTGACCAGCCGTTCAGCGCAGCGGCCAGCTCGACCTGGGTCAGGTAGTCATCCAACGTGGCCTCGCCGTTGAAGCGGGGAATCTTGGCCCGCTGCCTAACAGATGGGATGGCCGCCTCCTGATCGATCGTCACTCTCGATCGCCGTGGGATCGCCAGCCCGTCCTGTCCTGAAAAGGGCGGAATGCGGGGCTGGTTTGCTCTGCTCTGCCCGCTCTGTCTTGAAAAAGACAGAAGGCGGGGTGCGCTGGCCCCGTCAGGTCCGCCGCCGCTTTGTTCGTCCCGGCTCCTGGCTCCCGGGGGTGGTGTCTCGGTCCCATCGTCCATCATCAGCTGAGCAATGAACTGCTCCAGCTGCTGGATCTCCATTCTGATCCTGGCATCCATCTGCTCCATCCCACTTCTGACACCAGTGTGACGTTTGCAGGGTTCACACAAAGACAATGGAGCAGATGGCTGTGATCAACCTGATTTATTTTTCACACACCCCAACCCCCAACCTGCCAAACACTGCTGGGTCATCATAATGCAGTTATAATGACACAGCAGTATAACTCAGAAATAACACATTTAACACACACATAACGTTTTCATCTGGCAAAGCATGCTGGGAAATTCACTTAACATGGCCCCAACGTTACAATACTTTGAAAATTTATGAGGAAAAAGTCCCAAATTTATGAGGAAAAGCTATAAGTTTACAGTTTAAAAAAAGTCGAAAATTTTTGAGTTCCAAATTTACAAAAAACATGTCACAAATTTATCGGTCAAACTCAAATTTACAAGAAAATGATAAATTTACAAGGAAAACATTCACAAATTTGAGAAAGTTGTAAGATTACAGTAAAGTGACAAATTTATGAGAGTTCCAAAATTACAAGAAAATGTTAGCAAATTTGCAAGAAAAAAGACAATTTTACAAGAAACTAACAACTGACAAAAAGTTGCAAATTTACAAGAAAAATGTATCAAAGTAGGGGGGAAGAACATCACAAATGTTTTACTGCCTCGTCTTGTTGTTTGTATAGTCAGTACTGCCCAACTTCTATCTTTGAACATGTCACTGTAGTGCTACATACGGCATACTGTACCTCAGTGTTTTCAGTCTGTGTTGCTGACAACAGGTAACAAAGAGAGTCAGGCTTTTTGACTCATACTGAAAGACAGGCAACCTGTACATGACATCACTCTGACATCAAGACCAAGAACTTGTACAGTACAAGTTTCTACATGTGCTGAGCATGAAAAATACTTTAAAAGAATACAACATTAAGACAATGTATTATTTCCTTTTTAGCTCCGATCCAAAAAGTCAAGATTGAGCAGGACGAAACAAAGATAATCTGCAGCTCAGAAGGGATCTACCCAGAGCCAAAGGTCGCCTGGTCCACCAGCCCTCCAACTGCTGAGGACCTTCAGTTTAATACTTCAGTCCAGAGAGACCAGCAGCAGCTTTACAGCATCACCAGTTCTCTGACAGCAGATTCTGATCTGAACTACAGCTGCACCTTCAGCGCTCGCAATAAGCACAAGACAGCAACTTTACTGAAGCAAAGTGAGTCAGTTATAAAAGTGGGAATGAACACCAGCTGCCTGCTTTCACCAGTAGGTGATTCGTTATTTTTTAACAAGGAGGATGGGGGGTATTCACCGATTTAGCATGAGGAACAAATTTATAAATGTCAAGAGCTACAAATTTGCAAGAATAAAGGTGTAAAAATCTGAAAAGATGCCAATTTAAACAATAAAGTCACAAATTACAACTTTATTACACAGAATAAAAATTTAACCAGCAGCCAGATGAGTGTTGCAAATATACAAGAAAAGTTGTAAATTTAGTGAAGAAAATTGTACATTTGAGGAAAAAAGTTGCAATTTTACAAGCAAAAAGTTGCAAATTTATAAGATAAAAGTTCGAAATTTATGAGAAGTCAAAGCTACAAAAATGGTAATTTGAGAAAAGGTTATGCAAAAAAGTCACAAATCTAAGAAAAAAGTTGCAAATTTACAAGAAAAAAGTTGGAAATGTATGAGGAAAAAAAT
Organism: Pholidichthys leucotaenia; assembly: GCA_020510985.1. Lineage (NCBI taxonomy): Eukaryota > Metazoa > Chordata > Actinopteri > Cichliformes > Pholidichthyidae > Pholidichthys > Pholidichthys leucotaenia. The sequence continues at coordinate 230,429,403 of CM035844.1, forward strand.
AAAATTTTTAATAAATTTTGAGACAAGTTACAAATCTATGGGAAAATTTTTTTAAAAATATTACTCCAAAAAAATTGCAAATTTACATAAAATAAATCTGCTAAAATTTGAGAAAGTTACAAAGTTATTTTAAAAAGTCAAAGCTATGAAAAAATGCTAATTTATGAGAAACTGAAATTTGTAAGAAAAAAGAATTTACTGGACAAAAAAGTTAAATTTACAGAAAAAGTTGCAGATTTATAAGAAAAATTTAAATTTATTGGAAAAATGTCAAATTTAGAGAAAAAAAGATGCAAAATCATGAGAAAAAAGTTACAAATCGATGAGGGAAAAAAGTTTAAAATTTATGAGGAAAAAAGTCCGTTTTTTTGAGAAACAAATTGGAACTCTGGGGGGAAGTTAAGAATTTACACGAGTCAAATTTGAGAAAAAAGTTGAAAATTTACTGGAAAAAGCTGCAAATTCATGAGTTTCAAATTTGAGAAAGCTGAAAATTTACAGAAAAAATTGCAAATTCAAGAGGAAAAAAGTTGCAAATTTATGACAAATTTGAGAAATTACAATTAATTTCTGCTTAGAATTGGTGCTTCAAAGTCATTTCATTTAGTTTTTTTTTTTAACATGATATAGAAAGGTTTATGATATTGGGGGGAAAATTATGGCAGGTTAAGAAGGGCGACAGCTTCCCCTCTCATCGCCTGCTTCTTTTAAGCATCTTTTAATAAAACATCTGAATCCTTCCCCCTATATTCATGTTTGCTTATATATTTTCTCATTTCAGCTTCCAGTGATTCGGGCTCTGAAACAACAATCTCCTGCCCTGACACTGACCCTCCAATCATCGATCTCATCTGGAAATTCAACCACAGTGACATCATCCTGACCAGGAACAAATATGATTTAGGATACAACACCTCAGAAAAATGGAAACAGCATGTAAAGGATTTATCAGAGTCAGGTGGACTGACTTTACAAATGTTAACACCAGATCAGAGGGGAATATACACGTGTGAAATAAATAACGGTGAGGAGACTTTTATAAAGAGCATCAGTCTTCAGATATCAGAAGGTAAGTTCAGGGTACAATATGGAACTTTGGGTAACTCTGATTTTAGTGGCACCTTTTAGCCACTAAATGAACTACAGCTTTAAATGCTTCTAAAGGCACAAATCAGTAAAAGTGAAGCACTAACACTGTTTTGGTTTTAAGCACAAATTGTTAACATTATTTATATGTCAATCAAACATCTTTGTTTTCCAGCTGGTGCAGCACAGTGTGATGCTAAAGCTAGCAAAGGTTGGCTGTTAGTTATTTTCACTTTCTTACAAGAGTTAGAAAGTAAATTTACGGAGAGCTGCAGTCGCTCTGTGGTGGATGCTGTGGCCCTCACTGTTCATCCACTGGTGAAATGCTGAACCGACTGTGAAGCTTTTACTTCGGTACTTTAACTGACCAGCAGTCTGAATTTACACATTAGCTAAATATTTAGTCTACATTTAACATGCATTATCTGGTTTTTCACTCTGCGGAACTGACTGTGTGCACTGTTTGCGCTGGGAGTGGACTCATGTAAAGGGGGTGAGACTCGGTGTGAAGTTCAGCATGTTGGTATTAAGGTGCATTTTCAATCCACTTTTGATCTTGAAGAAGCTGGTCTGATGTCAGCAGCACATTATCAACCACTATTCCAGCAGCATGTCCCTTATTATTTAAAAAAATAAATAAATCTATTTTTTCTCTCCTTAAGTGAACAAAATATGGGTCACTTTTTTTTTCCTTTTTAAATTTTCCTACCAGACTTCTGTGCTGTCATGTCATGTTGTTATATAAGAGGCTGGACACTAAGGAAAGACAAAAGGACTTGTATCAATTGACTAGACAGAGAGATCAAGCTGGAAATGATGTACAGGAAGTTTGGTTGATGAAGGACAGAAATGGTAATGTACTAACAAATGATGAGTGTGCTGAGAAGGTGGAAGGAGTACTTTGAAGTGTCACGCCTCGCCGCCCATCTGCGGCGCCAGCTGCACGCACACCTGCACTTCATCAGCGGCAAGGGATTTAAGCCGCCTCGCCCTGGGCTTCGGCCTGAAGCCGTCAGACTTCACTCGTCACGATTGCTGTGAGTAACCTCTACCACTCAGCAAACATCTCGGTAAGAAGCCCTTACCTTTTTCCTCTCCAAGTCTGCTCCCCTGTGCACAGGTGGATTTCCCGGCGGCGGACCATTCCTCTCCGTCTCCATTCCCTCGCTGCTGCACCGGGCTCTCCAGGTCGCTGTCTACCGGACTTCGTCCTTGCTGTGCCAGCCACCTGCTACTCCAAGTAAGCTTATCGCTATTTTTACATCTCCTGTGTTGGTGTGTGCCCGTCACCCTTCTCCCTTTGCTTCTCCCATAGGGTTGTCCGGCTGTACGGTCTCCTGCCTCCGTGCCCGACGCAGACGCCACCACCAATACATTCACATCTCGCAGACACACATTCATACACACTTGTTGCTAATAAAGCTATTGGATCTACTCTGAGCCTGCGTGTGTGTCTCCTGAGCCGTGCATTATGTCAGTACGGCTTCAGCAGAGCGGCTCGGCAGACGGCGGGCTCACACGCCGACTTTCCACTCTCGAGGCTTGAGTGGACCTAATAGCTCACCAGCAACAGGTGATTTTAAACCAATTAACTATTATCACTAACCGACTGGACCGCTTGGACCCCCAACAGCCGTTCCCCCCGGCTCGTCAGGGTGGCGCGACTCCTGCTGCTCCAGCGGCCGTCCAGCCGGCTCCGGTAGCACCGGCTCGGCTCACGCCCATTCCGACCCCCGCCCGCTTTAGCGGTAAGCTCGGCGGAGCGCGGGGGTTCATAATGCAGTGTGAGTCCGTGTTCCACCGTGTGCCCGGAGATTTTCCTTCAGATCATAGCCGAATTGGCTACATTGGGAATCTCCTAGAGGGGCGAGCACTAACTTGGGCTTACGCCGCAATGGCGAGGCCCAGTTACGCCACCCTCACCTATGGCCAATTCGTGAGACAATTCCTGGAGGTCTTTGATCATTCTCGTACCGAGACCGTCCAGGTCGATCGGCTTCTCAGTCTCCAGCAGGGAAGCCGGTCGGCAGCGGACTATGCGATCGACTTCCGGGTAGCGGCGGAGGAATTGGGCTGGGATGAACGTTCATTCTGCGGCCTCTTCCTCCGCAGTCTCAATGATGATCTGAAAGATGAACTGGCTGGGTGGGACATCCCGGAGACTCTAGCGGAGCTAACGTCCCTAGCCATCAGTTTGGATAACAGGCTGCGCGAGCGCTCCTCGGGGCGGAAGTCGTCTTCTTCTCGCTGTCGTGGTGCCTCATCGCGCCTGTTCCAAGCTCGCCCCCTGGCGACGCCGCCACCATCACGCCCCGAGGAGTCGGAGCCGATGGTGACGGGTTGGACACAGCTCCCCCCTGCAGAGAGACAACGCCGCCGTGAGTTGGATCTCTGCATGTATTGTGGAGACAGTCAACACACGGTGGAGCTTTGCCCACAGAAGCCAAACGGCGGGGTCCGCGAGTCACTGTAGGGGGCCTCGCGGGCATCAATCGGTTAAATCCCCTCTCCCAATTGAAGCTGCCCGTCCGATTTTGTCACAACTCCACTGGGCACCTCACTCACGCACTGGTGGATTCGGGCGCGGAGGGCAGCTTTATTTCACAAAGCCTGGCAACCCGATTGGGCATCCGTTGCCAAGTCCTCAAATCTCCTCTCGCCCTGGTCAACCTCTCCCATGTCTCCCTGGGGAGAGTAACACATCAGACCGTCCCTGTTCCTGTGATCATCTCTGGGAACCACCGGGAGGAAATAACCTTCTACGTCCTCCCCAACTCTGTGTCGCCCGTCATCCTGGGATACCCCTGGCTTTGCCTCCATAACCCCGTCTTGGATTGGAAGTCCGCCAGGGTGTCGGCATGGAGTACATTCTGTATGAGCACCTGCTTGCAGTCCGCTGCCTGCTCTCCGTCCTCTTCCCCCACTCCTACGGACGCAGCGCCCCCGGATCTCTCCCTGGTGCCATCTGAATTTCACGACCTGGGTATGGTTTTCAGCAAGTCCAAGGCGATGTCTCTTCCTCCACACAGACCCTACGACTGTGCGATAAACATCCGCCAGGGGGCACCCTTACCCTCTGGGAGACTCTACAGCCTGTCGGCGCCGGAGAAGGAGACCATGAATTCCTACCTCAAGGAATCGCTGAGTGCTGGAATTATCCGTCCCTCGTCATCACCATTGGGGGCAGGATTCTTCTTCGTGGGCAAGAAGGACGGGTCCCTCCGTCCTTGTATCGACTATCGCGCCCTAAATGATATCACGGAGAAGGATCGCTACACCCTGCCACTCATGGACACCGCCTTCCACTCCCTCCAGGGGGCGACTTGGTTCACCAAGCTGGATCTACGCAGTGCATACCACCTCGTCCGGATCCGGGAGGGAGATGAGTGGAAGACAGCCTTCCATACCCCGAACGGCCACTTCGAGTACCTGGTGATGCCGTTCGGGTTGACCAATGCTCCAGCCGTCTTTCAGCGCCTAATTAATGACGTCCTCCGGGATTTCATTGGCCTTTTTGTGTTCGTCTACCTGGATGACATCCTCATCTTCTCCAAATCCAGGGACGAGCACCGGGTCCATGTGAGGCGGGTCCTCCAAAGGCTGCTGGAGAACCGGTTGTATGTGAAGGCCGAAAAATGTGAATTCTACGCAAAGACAACATCCTTCCTCGGGTTCATCATCTCCCACGACCAGGTGCTTCCAGACCCAGTGAAGGTGAAGGCGGTGGTGGAATGGCCTACACCTGCATCGAGAAAACAGGTGCAACAATTCATCGGGTTTGCAAATTTCTACCGCCGCTTCGTTCCTAATTTTGGCACCATCGTCGGCCCTCTGACCCGCCTGAAGTCCCCTAAGGTCCCGTTCCGGTGGACCGAAGAGGCCGCGGCTGCTTTTCAGGCGCTGAAGGCGGAGTTCTCCTCCTCCCGGGTCCTTAGCCAAGTCAACCCATCGCTGCAGTGCATCGTGGAGGTGGACGCTTCGGACACAGGAGTGGGGGCGGTTCTATCTCAGCGGTCGCCAGGTGATGGAGTCAAATGGCCCTGCGCTTTCTTCTCTCGGCGCTTGTCCCCAGCGGAACGGAATTACGACGGGGGGGACAGAGAGCTCCTCGCCATCAAGCTTGCGCTGCAGGAGTGGCGTCACTGGCTAGAGGGGGCGGACCTGCCGTTCGTGGTCCTGACTGACCACAAGAACTTGGAGTACTTGAGATCTGCCAAGCGTCTGAACGCCCACCAGGCGCGCTGGTCCTTGTTCTTTGCCAGGTTCCGTTTTAACATCACCTTCAGGCCTGGCTCCAAGAACGGCCTGCCCGACGCCCTCTCTAGGCAGTTTGCCCCTGAGGAGTCTGAGGACACGGTCCACACCATCCTGCCCAGGTCGTGCATCGTGGGAGCCGTCACCTGGGACATAGAAAGCAAGATCCGGAAGGCACAGGAAGTGGAACCTGACCCTGGCGGCGGACCGGAGGGGAGGCTGTTTGTGCCATCCACGGTTCGGGGGGAGGTCATCCACTGGCTACATACATCCAAGCTCACCTGCCACCCTGGCTCCTCCCGGATGATCGACCTCCTTCAACGGTCCTTCTGGTGGCCGGGCCTGCGGAGGGACGCTGCCCGCTACGCCCGGGCCTGCCCAGTATGTGCCACCAGTAAGTCAGGTAATGCCCCTCCAGCGGGTTTGCTCCAGCCTCTGCCCGTCCCTGGCAGGCCCTGGTTGCATATCGCCCTGGATTTCGTCACCGGACTCCCAGTCTCAAACACCTTCGACACCGTCCTGACCATCGTAGACCGCTTTTCCAAGGCGGCGCACTTCATCCCACTACGAGGTCTTCCATCCGCACTGGAGACGACGGATCTCCTAGTCCAGCACGTGGTCAGGCTGCACGGGATTCCGGTGGACGTGGTCTCGGACCGGGGGCCCCAATTTTCCTCAGAGGTTTGGAGGTCATTCTGCAACGCCCTGGGAGCCAAGGTGAGCCTCTCCTCCGGCCATCACCCCCAAACCAACGGGCAGTGCGAGCGGACCAACCAGGAGCTAGAGGCTGCGCTCCGCTGCATCACTGCGTCCAAACCTACGTCCTGGAGTAACCATCTCGCCTGGGTTGAGTACGCCCACAACACCGCCCGCTCTTCTGCTACAGGGATGTCTCCCTTTAAGGCGTCCCTGGGCTACGACCCCCCTCTTTTCCCAGCGCAGGAAAGTGAGGTAACTGTTCCCTCAGTTCGGGCGCACCTCAGGCAGTTCTGCTCCATCTGGGTGTCAGCGCGCAATGCGCTTTTACGCACGGCGGAGCGCAACAGAACCACGGTGGACCGGCACAGAAGACCTGCCCCAGCGTACCAGGTGGGTCAGCATGTCTATGTGTCAACCCAGGACGTCATTTTAAAGGGCGGGAGGAGGAAGCTGGCACAGCGTTTTATGGGCCCATACCCCATCACCAGGATCATCAACCCGGTGGCTGTGCGTGTAGCTATTCCCCCCTCCCTCCGCATCCATCCCACCTTCCACGTATCCAAGGTGAAGCTGGCAGTCTCCGACCCCCTTTGCCCTCCACCTGCTGCGCAACCCGCGCCCCGGATGATTGATGGCCATCCGGTCTGGCCTGTCTCCTCCATCCTGGACTCCCGGCGCCGGGGTCGCGGGTTGCAGTACTTGGTGGACTGGGAGGGTTATGGGCCTGAACATCGGCAGTGGGTACCCTCGTCATTTGTGTTGGACCCGTCCCTCATTACTGAGTTCCACCGAGCGCACCCGGAGAGACCATCGCCAGGAGGCGCTGCTAGAGGGGGGAGTACTGTCACGCCTCGCCGCCCATCTGCGGCGCCAGCTGCACGCACACCTGCACTTCATCAGCGGCGAGGGATTTAAGCCGCCTCGCCCTGGGCTTCGGCCTGAAGCCGTCAGACTTCACTCGTCACGATTGCTGTGAGTAACCTCTACCACTCAGCAAACATCTCGGTAAGAAGCCCTTACCTTTTTCCTCTCCAAGTCTGCTCCCCTGTGCACAGGTGGATTTCCCGGCGGTGGACCATTCCTCTCCGTCTCCATTCCCTCGCTGCTGCACCGGGCTCTCCAGGTCGCTGTCTACCGGACCTCGTCCTTGCTGTGCCAGCCACCTGCTACTCCAAGTAAGCTTATCGCTATTTTTACATCTCCTGTGTTGGAGTGTGCCCGTCACCCTTCTCCCTTTGCTTCTCCCATAGGGTTGTCCAGCTGTACGGTCTCCTGCCTCCGTGCCCGACGCAGACGCCACCACCAATACATTCACATCTCGCAGACACACATTCATACACACTTGTTGCTAATAAAGCTATTGGATCTACTCTGAGCCTGCGTGTGTGTCTCCTGAGCCGTGCATTATGTCATGAAGGGCTGATGAATAAAAAAAATGAGAGAGAGAGAGAGGATGGACGAAGGAAAGATGGTGAACAAGGAAGTCCCGAGGATTAGCAAGGCAGAAGTGAGGGCAACTTTGAAAAGGATGAAGAATGGAAAGGCCGTTGGTCCAGATGACATACCTGTAAAGCTATGGAGATCTTTAGGAGAGATGGCAGTGAATTTTTTAACCAGATTGTTTAACACAATCTTTGAGAGTGAGAGGATGCCTGAGGAGTGGAGAAGAAGTGTTTTGGTACCAGTTTTCAAGAAAAAAGGTGGTGCTCAGAGCTGTAGTAACTACAGAGGCATAAAGTTAATCAGCCACACTTTGAAGATACGGGAAAGAGTTGTTGAAGCCAGGTTAAGAGAAGTGACAATCAGTGAGCAACAGTACGGTTTCATGCCAAGAAAGAGTACTACAGATGCAATGTTTGCTCTAACAGTGTTGATGGAGAAGTATCAAGAAGGTCAGGAGTTGCAATGAGTCTTTGTGGATCTAGAGAAACCATATGATAGGGTGCCAAGACAGGAAGTGTGGTACTGTATGAGGAAGTCAGGAGTGGCAGAGAAGTATGTGATGGTGATGCAGGACATGTATAAGGACAGCGAAACGATGGTGAGGAGCACTGTAGGAGTGACTGACGGATTCAAGCTGAGGATGGGATTACATCAGGGATTGGCTCTGAGCCCCTTCTTGTTTGCAGGGATGTGATTTTTCCACTAATTCGCGGAATTCTGCTTTTTTTTTTATCTTCCTGTAAGATAAAAAAAAAAAAAAAAAGCGGAAGTACGTTCAGTACGTTAGCGGCTTGTGGTCCACGAACGCAGTGAAGCTGCGCCCTTTCAGCCAGAACTGGAAGTGGCGTATGGCCAGGTGGAGAGCCAGTAACTCTCTGTCGAACACGCTGTATTTACGCTCACTGTCGTGCAAAGACCTGCTAAAAAAGGTGAGCAGCTGCCAAGAACCGGCTACGCATTGCTCCACGACGGCTGCTATGCCTATGTCCAAGGCGTCGGTAGTGAGCGCTATCCGAGCCGCCGGGTCTGGGTGCGCCAGTAGTGCAGCGTTCGCCAGAGCTGTTTTAACCTCAGAGAACGCCTGCTCCCGCTCAGAAGTCCATTCGACTCTGTCCGCTGGTTTCCGTTTCTTGAGTGCGGCATACAACAGCTGTATGAGCTGGGCTGCGCGGGGGTGGGGGGGCGGTTATAAAAGTTAACCATCCCCCAAAACTCCTGCAGCGCCCTGACATTGATGTTGAGGAGAAAAAAAATAGCAAAACAATTTAGTTAGATTACTTTTATGATTCCAAACAGTTTGAAATTGACAGTGCACAGTGGACATTGACTCATAACTTTTGAATATTTCTAAGACTTAGCTACATCAGTGATTGTGCAAAATGAACTGCTCAAGACTCAATGGAGATTGAAACTGGTGATCTGAAATGAATGCTGAATTATAAAAAGTAATAGTGTGTTGGAATGTTATTTCTATTATGGAATAGATAAAATTAACTGATTTAGATTTGATCAAGTGTTAAAGCATGTGATGGATAATGCTTGTTGGAATATTAGGAATGCTATCTTCTTGGAACATAAGTCAATATTATACAGTAATAAGTGGCATTCAGCTGTTTGTTTTATGTCATTTAAGCACAGTTCTGGTACTTAAAAATCATAAAAACCCTGGGTTTTTTCAGATAATTTTCTGATAATTTCGCCGACCCCAAATCACATCCCCGTGTTTGCCATGGTGATGGACAGGCTGACAGACAAGGTCAAGCAGGAGTCTCCGTGGACCATGATGTTTGCAGAGAACATTGTGATCTGTAGTGAGACTAGGGAGCAGATGGAAGAGAACCTGGAGAGGTGGAGGCATGGTCTGGAGAGAAGAGGAATCAAAGTTAGTAGAAGCAAGACAGAATAGATGAGTGTGAATGAGAGGGAGGCAGGTGTAATGGTGAAGATGGAAGGAGTAGCGGTAGTGAAGGTAGATGAGTTTAAATACCTGGGGTCAAAATGGGGGAAAATGAACAAGAGAGGTGAAGAAGAAAGTGCAGGCAGGGTAGAGTGGGTGGAGATGAGTGTCAGGGGTGATTTGTGACAGAAGGGTAGCAGGAAGAGTGAAAGGGAAGATTTACAAGATGGTAGTGAGACCTGCTATGATGTATGGTTTGAAGATGTGGCACTGACAAAAAGACAGGAGGTGGAGCTGGAGGTGGCAGAGTTGAAGATGCTAAGATTTTCACTGGGAGGGACTAGGAGGGGCAGGATTAGAAAGGAGTATAGCAGAGGGACAGCTCAGGTTGAATGATTTGGAGACAAAGTAAGAGGCAAGGCTGAGATGGTTTGGACATGTGCAGAGGAGGGAGAGTGGATATACTGGACAGAGGATGTTGAAGATGGAGCTGCCAGGCAGGAGGAAAAGAGACCACAGAGAAGACTCATGGATGTAGTCAAGGAGGACATGGAGAGGGTTGGTGTTACAGAGGAAGATGCAAGGGATAGGGTGAGATGGAGGCAGATGATCCGCTGTGGCAACCCCTAAAGGGAGCGGCTGAAAGAAGAAGAGGAACAAGTCCACATTATCCTCAGCGCAACACGGATTGGTCCTCCAATTAAAACACTCATATTAGTATTAAGCCTTGGATGTTGCACCCCGTTTATTAAAGGGAACGAGAGCAAAGACAGTCATTGGTTTATTTCATGTTACATCCAAAACACACCTCTGAATGATTAAGAGCATTAGGACAGCCTCTTTGCACTTTGCGCCTGATGCAAAATTCATTTTGTGCTGCTGTAGTAGCGAAATAGACTTGGACACAGCCATGAATATGTTCTGTATCTCAGACAATTGAGTGCTGACCGCTGAAATAAGGCTCTTAGTTTTATTATCTAATTTAACATTTATTATTTAAAGGGCTGATGACATGTTTGACATTTTTTAGCATGTTGTGTAAACCCAAAAGTCATTGTCTATTATCAATATAATATTTACAACAGCGCCTGCATAAACTAGTTATCAAAAAACCGCAGCCGCTGACTGGACTGTGCTGCCACCCACCAAATTAAGGGCAGCACCCCAACGACGTAATTGACAGAACAGTCTCCGATGTTGTTAACTAGAATGACAGCAGCTTTGTAGTTCAGTTTCTCTGGTTTCTTGTTTTAATTTTACGGCTATGCCTTCGCGTTATGTCACAGGCTTTGATAAACAGCAGGCCGTGAAAGACCACATCACACGCTTCAGCTCCAACTGTCATAAGCCTCCTCGTGTGCTTCTCGTGCACTTTTATGCAGGAGGAGCGCACGAGGAGGGGAAGGATTAATGGATTGATGCGCAGCTTTGATTTACTTTCTGTGATTGCATGCTGACGCTCGCCGGTCCGGCCACGTCCTCTCTCTCATTATCACCAGCTGATTCAAACTCCCGTTGATCATGTTTCCCAGTCCTCGCCCAGGTGCTTCTCGTCACACCATCACCAGCAGTGCGTGTACATATTAGCGGCTGTTTGCCAGTAACGCACTGCTTGTCCATAGTATTGTCATCTTTGCTATTAGTCTGCCAGTATTTTCAGCACTCTCATGACGTTAGTCACGCCATGTTTGTCGTGGTTCTCGTGCGTCCTTGAAGCAATGTCGGCTCTGGGGCGCACCTGTGGCTAACACGTCTCCTGTCATTCGTTCTCTGGGCGATGCTGGCCCCCGAACGCCATCAGTAAGTGTGTTTGTGTTTTTGTACATCTTCACCTTTTTGGGAATTGTCTGTCTTTCTGTATTAAATGTTCTGTGGTGAACCCTGCACGTAAATCCTCATTATTTCATCCTCCCTCTCCATGCGCTGTGTAAGAGCGCACGGAGGGTCATGACAAGGAGCGCACAAGGAGGGGAAGGAAGAATGGATTTACGTGCATGATTCGCTACAGCACATGGATTGAACATAAAGACTGATCCCAAAAGGTGAAGACTTACAAAAATACACAGAAACACAAACAGTAGGCGTTTGGGACTGACGTCGCCAAGCGAACATGGAGAGGAGACGAGTTAACCACGGTTGTGCCCCAGAACCGACATCGCTACAAGGGGCGCAACAGAACCACCGCTGTGTGGAGTGGCTAACATGTTGTGATAGTGTTGGCAATATTGGCTGGCTGACAACACGGCAGATGATGCACACAGAACATGAACAGCTGACTGTCACTCTGAGTCTGACTGGCTTGGCACAATGCCCGCTTGGCACGGCTCAAACCTATATGATCTGATGCCCCCAAATTCTTCATTATCATCCCATTCTTCGGAACTATAATCGTCTGAAGATTGGACAACACAAACCAATTCCAGACTACATGTGCTGGAACCATCATCGATGTTTTCTAACGCTTCCATCCTGTGTGTACAATGGGCAGCCAAGTGCTGTGTTCCGTCGATGACGTTACAACATGGCCGGGGGGTTTTCCAGCCACTGACGCAATTGGTGACGTGGCACTCAAGAAAATGTCGGATATTCGCGTGAAAAAAAAAAAAAAGCCTGTTTCACTTAGAACTGCACAGACCAACTTATTTCGTCATATTGTATTGTGTTGAAAAATTAGATGAAGTCAAAAACGTGTCATCAGCACTTTAAAGTTTAGATTTAACATTTAGATTTATTTCATATTTAAATGACATTTAGTATTTAGGATTTCACATTTTGATTTAACAATTTAGCATTTAGATTTAACGTTCTGATTGAGAGTTGGCATTAAAATTTTACAATTAATTTAGCATTTTGATTTAACATTTACATTTGATATTTTTATTTAGCTTTATCATTTAATATTTAGATTTGAAATTTAAATTTATGTTCAAAATCTAAAAACTGATTGTTACTCATTTCATTGATTCAAGTACTATACATATATCCATCCATCCATCCATCCATCCATCTTCTACCGCTTTTCCGGAGGTCCGGGTAGCGGAGGCAGCAGCTCAAGCAGAGAAGCCCAGACTTCCCTCTCCCCAGCCACCTGCTCCAGCTCTCCAGAGAGGATACCAAGGCGTTCCCAGACCAGCTGGGAGATATAGTCTCTCCACCGAGTCCTGGGTCTGCCCCAGAGTCTCCTCCCAGTGGGACGTGCCCGAAACACCTCAAGTGGGAGGCGTCCAGGAGGCATCCTAATCAGATGCCCATACCACCTCAATTGACTCCTTTCAATGTGGAGGAGCAGTGGTTCTACTCTGAGCCTCTCCCGGATGACTGAGCTCCTCACCCTATCTCTGAGGGTGAGTCCAGCAATCCTACGGAGAAAGCTCATTTCAGCCGCTCGTATCCACGATCTTGTTCTTTCAGTCATTAACCAAAGCTCGTGACCATAGGTGAGAGTAGGAACATAGATTGACTGGTAAATCGACAGCCTTACTTTAGAATTAAGCTCCCTCTTCACCACAGCAGACCGGTACAACGTCCGCATCACTGCAGATGCTGCTCCGATCTGTCTGTCAATCTCTCGCTCCATTTTCCCCTCACTCGTGAACAAGACCCCAAGATACTTGAACTCCTCCACTTGGGGCAGGAGCCTGTCCCCAACCCAGAGAGGACAATCCACCTTTTTCCGGCTGAGGACCATGGACTCGGACTTGGAGATGCTGATTCTCATCCCAGCCGCTTCACACTCAGCGGCAAACCGTCCCAGCAAGAGCTGTAGGTCATTGCTGGATGAAGCCAACAGGACAACATCATCTGCAAACAACAGAGATGAGATCCTGTGGTCACCAAGCATGATACCCTCCATTCCCTGGCTGCGCCTAGAAATCCTGTCCATAAAAATTATGAACAGGATCGGTGACAAAGGGCAGCCCTGGCAGAGTCAAACTCTCACTGGGAATGACTCCGACCGAGTGTTGGCAATAAGATAAGATAAGATAAGATAAGCCTTTATTAGTCCCACAACGGGGAAATTCCAGGATTGCAACAGCACAGGGATAGCAACACTCAGAGCAACAATCAGAAGGCAAGAAAAAAACAAGCAAGCAAGAGCAGCTAATATACATATGTACGTATTACTATAAAATATATATATACACACACACACACAGACACACAGTGCAGAGCATTGTAGCTGGATGGAATAAATATATGAATATATGAACACACAGTGCAGAGCATTGTAGCTAGATGGAATAAATATGTAAATATATAAACACCCACAGTACGGAGCATTGCAGCTAGGTGGAATAAATATGCAAGTATATAAACACACACAGTGCGGAGCAATGTAGCTAGATGGAATAATATGTAGATATATAAATATATAAACACACCCAGTGATCGAATAGCTCGTAACAACAAGCCTGATACCCCATACTCCCAAAGCACCCCCCACAAAAAACCACGAGGGACGCGGTCAAATGCCTTCTCCAAGTCCACAAAACACATGTAAACTGGTTGGGCAAACTCCCACAAACCCTCAAGAATTCTCGAGAGGGTAAAGAGCTGGTCCGATGTGCCACGGCCAGGACGAAAACCACATTGCTCCTCCAGAATCCGAGGTTCGACCAACGGCCGGACTCTCCTCTCCAGTACCTTGGCATAGACCTTCCCAGGGAGGCTGAGGAGTGTGATCCCTCTAAAGTTGGAGCACACCCTCCGGTCCCCTTTTTTGAAGAGAGGAACCACCACCCCAGTTTGCCATGCCAAAGGCACTACCCCCGACCTCCACGCAATGTTGCAGAGGCGTGTCAACCATGACAGCCCAACAACATCCAGGGCCTTGAGGTACTCAGGGCGAATCTTGTCCACCCCCGGGGCCGGGCCACCAAGGAGACTTTTAACCACCTTGGCGACCTCAGCCCCTGTGATAGGCGAGTCATCCCCCTCATCCCCAAACCCTGCTTCCTCTGTGGAAGGCGTATCAGTGGGATTGAGGAGATCCTTGAAGTATTCCTTCCACCGCCCGACGATATCCCCAGTCAAAGTCAACAGTGTCTCATCCGCACCATACACAGTGTGGACAGGGAGCTGCTTTCTCCTCCTGAGGCGCCGAACAGTTTGCAAGAATCTCTTCGAGGCCGACCGAAAGTCTTGTTCCATGGCCTCACCCAACTCCTCCCATACCCGGGTTTTTGCTTCAGCAACCACCCGAGCTGCACTCCGCTTGGCCTGCCGGTACACCTCAGCTGCTTCGGGAGTCCCACAAGCCAACCAAGCTTGATAGGACTCCTCCTTCAGCTTAATGGCCCCCCTCACCACTGGTGTCCACCACTTGGTTCGGGGGTTGCCACCACGAGATGCACCGACCACCTTGCGGCCGCAGCTCTGGGCCGCCGCTTCAACAACAAAGGTGGAAAACATGGCCCATTCAGACTCCATGTCTCCAGACTCCCTCGGAATGTGGTTGAAGTTCTTCCGGAGGTGGGAGTTGAAGACCTCCCGGACAGGGCCTCAGCCAGACGTTCCCAGCACACCCTCACTATACGTTTGGGTCTACCAGGTCTGAATGGCTTCCTCCCCTGCCATCGGATCCAACTCAACACCAGGTGGTGATCAGTTGACAGCTCTGCACCTCTCTTTACCTGGGTGTCCAAGACATACGGTCGCAGGTCTGATGACACGATAACAAAATCAATCATCGACCTGCGACCTAGGGTGTCCTGGTGCCAAGTGCACATATGGACACCCTTATGCTTGAACATGGTGTTCGTTATGGACAAACTGTGGTTAGCACAGAAATCCAGTAACTGGACATCACTCGGGTTCAGATCGGGCAGGCCGTTCCTCCCAATCAACCCCCTCCAGGTTTCACTGTTGTTGCCCACGTGCGCATTGAAGTCCCCCAGTAGGACAATGGAATCTCCAAGAGGAGCACCCTCCAGCACTCTCGTCACAGACTCCAAAAAGGGTGGGTACTAACTACTAACTAACTAACCTGCACTTATATAGCGCTTTTCTAGTCACAAAGACCACTCAAAGAGCTTTTCTTTTAATACTAACCCTCTATTCTAAGGGCCTATAGGAAACAGATATCTAGGGACAATTTAGAACAGCCAGTTAACCTAACATGCATGTTTTTGGCATGTGGGAGGAAACCGGAGAAATCCCGGAGTAAACCACGCAACACGGGGAGAACATGCAAACTCCACACAGATCACTGTTGGTCGGGGGCTGGGATCGAACCCACGATCCCACGATCCCCACAATCCCCCGGCCAAGGGTAAACTGTGCTGCCGCAGTGCTAACCACTGCGCCACCGTGCAGCCCACTATGAAACATCATTTGGTGCATAGGCACAAATGATGGTCAGGACCGTTTCCCAACCTGAAGGCGCAGGGAAGCAACCCTTTCGTCCACCGGGAAAAACTCCAATATAGAGGCAGCAAGGTGGGGGATACAAGAATACCCACCCCTGCTCGTCGCCTCTCGCCCGGGGCAACTCCAGAAAAGGCCAAGCTCCAGCCCCTCTCCAGGAGACTGGTTCCGGAACTGGAGCTGTGTGTTGAGGTGAGGCCAACTATATCTAGCCGGTATCTCTCAACCTTGTACACCAGCTCAGGCTCCTTCCCCACCAGAGAGGTGACATTCCACGTACCAAAAGCCAGTTTAGAAAGCTTGGGATCAGTCCGCCAAGGGCTCCGCCTTTGACCGCCACCTAATCCACACAGCACTGGACCCCCATGATCCCTCCTGCAGGTGGTGAGCCCACTGGAGGGTGGACCCACGTAACTCCTTCGGGCTGAGCCCGGCCGGGTCCCATGGGTGGAAACCCGACCACCAAACGCTAGCCTTCGAGCCCCTACCCCAGGCCTGGCTCCAGGGTGGGGCCCTGGTAACCAAATACCGGGCGGGGTACACTGAATCCTTGATATAGAATTTATCATGAGAGTCTGTTGGATCGTTCTTAGTCTGGCCCTTCACCCAGGACCAGTTTGTCTTGGGTGACCCTATCAGAGGCAAATTGCCCCGGACAACACAGCTCCTGGGATCACTGGGGCACGCAAACCCCCCCACCACGATAAGGTCACGATCCATGAGGGGGGATAAGGTGACGATCCATGAGGGGGATCATATATATTTATGAATTCTGGGAAGATGTTATCGTATCCTGCTGCCTTTCCACATTTCAGGCCCTGTAGGACTTTCTCCAGTTCAGCAGCCTCGAAGGGTTCAGGGTTCGTTTCCTCTACAGGCATTTTTTGGTGTTTTTTTAGCTCAGTTGTAACTGCTCTTCTGGTGTCTTTGTCTTGGGGTGCTTTGGCGATAGTCAGTAGGTGGGATGCAACTTGGTTGGGTGTGACGGATGCTCGGCTTTGGCTTTATTTGCATTCGCTAAATAAATAAATATATATTTATACTTATATATATATATATTGTGGTGATGTGAAAATGACGAGGCAGAGTTCTCTCTCAAAGTCAGTTTTATTCACAGCACCATCATCTCAAAGCAGAGAAAGAGAAAGACACAGTAAACTCTCGTCCTTAAATATCAGGAACTTCACACTTCACAGATCACATGTCACACAGATCACCTTGCATTATAAAGACAGTCACAATGCATTTCTCTCCATGATATCACTTCCACTGTCTCCAATGCATCCTTTCCTTAATCCTTTAATTGAACCCCCCACAGTCTCAAGCCTTGGATACCAATGCTAAGATTCCTGCAGCTTCCTGCCTTTGTTCTGACCTAAAATGTGAGTCACAAAACAGGTCCAACAGGTCCCATGTGTGTGTCCACCAATATATATATATATATATATATATATATATATATATATATATATATATATATATATATATATATATATATGTGTGTGTGTGTGTGTGTGTGTGTGTGTGTGTATATATATATATATATATATATACGTATATACAGTGGGGTAAAAAAGTATTTAGTCAGCCACCAATTGTGCAAGTTCTCCCACTTAAAAGATGAGAGAGGTCTCCATTTTTCATAATTGGTATACCTGAACTATGAGAGACAAAATAAGAAAAAAAAAATCCAGAAAATCACATTGAAGGATTTGTAATTAATTAATTGGTAAATTCCTCTGTAAAATAAGTATTTGGTCAATAACAAAAGTTCATCTCAATACTTTGTTATATACCCTTTGTTGGCAATGACAGAGGTCAAACATTTTCTGTAAGTCTTCACAAGGTTTTCACACACTGTTGCTGGTATTTTGGCCCATTCCTCCATGCAGATCTCCTCTAGAGCAATGATGTTTTGGGGCTGTCGCTGGGCAACACAGACTTTCAACTCCCTCCAAAGATTTTCTATGGGGTTGAGATCTGGAGACTGGCTAGGCCACTCCAGGACCTTGAAATGCTTCTTACGAAGCTACTCCTTCGTTGCCCGGGCGGTGTGTTTGGGATCATTGTCATGCTGAAAGACTCAGCCACGTTTCATCTTCAATGCCCTTGCTGGTGGAAGGAGGTTTTCACTCAAAATCTCATGATACATGGGCCCATTCATTCTTTCCTTTACATGGATCAGTCATCCTGGTCCCTTTGCAGAAAAACAGCCCCAAAGTATGATGTTTCCACCCCCATGCTTCACAGTAGGTATGGTGTTCTTTCTCCTCCAAACATGACAAGTTGAGTTTTTACCAAAAAGTTCTATTTTGGTTTCATCTGACCATATGACATTCTCCCAGTCCTCTTCTGGATCATCCAAATGCTCTCTAGCAAACTTCAAACGGGCCTGGACATGTACTGGCTTAAGCAGGGGGACACGTCTGGCACTGCAGGATTTGAGTCCCTGGCGGCGTAGTGTGTTTCTGATGTAGCCTTTGTTACTTCGGACCCAGCTCTCTGCAGGTCATTCACTAGGTCCCCCCATGTGGTTCTGGGATTTTTGCTCACCCTTCTCATGATAATTTTGACCCCGCGGGGTGAGATCTTGTGTGGAGCCCCAGATCGAGGGAGATTATCAGTGGTCTTGTATGTCTTCCATTTTCTAATAATTGCTCCCACAGTTGATTTCTTCACACCAAGCTACTTACCAATTGCAGATTCAGTCTTCCAAGCCTGGTGCAGGTCTACAATTTTGTTTCTGGTGTCCTTTGACAGCTATTTGGTCTTGGCCATAGTGGAGTTTGGAGTCTGACTGTTTGAGGTTGTGGACAGATGTCTTTTATACTGATAACGAGTTCAAACAGGTGCCATTAATACAGGTAACGAGTGGAGGACAGAGAAGCCTCTTAAAGAAGAAGTTACAGGTCTGTGAGAGCCAGAAATCTTGCTTGTTTGTAGGTGACCAAATATTTATTTTACTGAGGAATTTACCAATTAATTCATTAAAAATCCTTCAATGTGATTTTCTGGATTTTTTTCCCCTCATTTTGTCTCTCATAGTTGAGGTATACCTATGATGGAAATTGGAGACCTCTCTCATCTTTTAAGTGGGAGAACTTGCACAATTGGTAGCTGACTAAATACTTTTTTGCCCCACTGTATACACACACACACACATACAGTGGGGAAAACAAGTATTTAGTCAGCCACCAGTTGTGCAAGTTCTACCACTTAAAAGATGAGAGAGGTCTCCAATTTTCATCATAGGTATACGTCAACTATGAGAGACAAAACGAAAAAAAAAAAATCCAGAAAATCACATTGAAGGATTTTTAATGAATTAATTGGTAAATTCCTCGGTAAAATAAGTATTTAGTCACCTACAAACAAGCAAGATTTCTGGCTCTCACAGACCTGTAACTTCTTCTTTAATAGACTCCTCTGTCCTCCACTCGTTACCTGTATTAATGGCACCTGTTTGAACTCGTTATCAGTGTAAAAGACACCTGTCCACAACCTCAAACAGTCAGACTCCAAACTCCACTATGGCCAAGACCAAATAGCTGTCAAAGGACACCAGAAACAAAATTGTAGAGCTGCACCAGGCTGGGAAGACTGAATCTGCAATAGGTAAGCAGATTGGTGTGAAGAAATCAACTGTAGGAGGAATTATTAGAAAATGGAACACATACAAGACCACTGATAATCTCCCTCGATCTGGGGCTCTACGCAAGATCTCACCCCGTGGGGTCAAAATTATAACAAGACCGGTGAGCAAAAATCCCAGAACCACACGGGGGGACCTAGTGAATGACCTGCAGAGAGCTGGGACCAAAGTAACAAAGGCTACCATCAGTAACACACTATGCCGCCAGGGACTCAAATCCTGCAGTGCCTGATGTGTCCCCGTGCTTAAGCCAGTAAATGTCCAGGCCCGTCTGAAGTTTGCTAGAGAGCATTTGGATGATCCAGAAGAGGACTGGGAGAATGTCATATAGTCAGATGAAACCAAAATAGAAACAACTCAACTTGTCGTGTTTGGAGGAGAAAGAATGCTGAGTTGCATCCAAAGAACACCATACCTACTGGGAAGCATGGGGGTGGAAACATCATGCTTTGGGGCTGTTTTTCTGCAAAGGGACCAGGATAACTGATCCGTGTAAAGGAAAGAATGAATGGGGCCATGTATCATGAGATTTTGAGTGAAAACCTCCTTCCATCATCAAGGGCATTGAAGATGAAACGTGGCTGGGTCTTTCAGCATGACAATGATCCCAAACACACCGCCCGGGCAACGAAGGAGTGGCTTTGTAAGAAGCATTTCAAGGTCCTGGAGTGGCCTAGCCAGTCTCCAGATCTCAACCCCATAGAAAATCTTTGGAGGGAGTTGAAAGTCCGTGTTGCCCAGCGACAGCCCCAAAACATCACTGCTCTAGAGGAGATCTGCATGGAGGAATGGGCCAAAATACCAGCAACAGTGTGTGAAAAACTTGTGAAGACTTACAGAAAACGTTTGACCTCTGTCATTGCCAACAAAGGGTATATAACAAAGTATTGAGATGAACTTTTGTTATTGACCAAATACTTATTTTACAGAGGAATTTACCAATTAATTCATTAAAAATCCTTCAATGTGATTTTCTGGATTTTTTCCCCCCTCATTTTGTCTCTCATAGTTGAGGTATACCTATGATGAAAATTGGAGACCTCTCATCTTTTAAGTGGGAGAACTTGCACAATTGGTGGCTGACTAAATACTTTTTTGCCCCACTGTATACATACAGTGGAGAGAGGAATGACCAGGCCAAGCATTCAGAGCAGATGAACTTTATTCCCTCTCTCACATCTCTCAAAATCAGAAAACATTAACATTCTGTAGCAGGGGCTTCTTTTATATTAGCACACTCACACGCCCCTGCTGCCTGAGGTCCTGCATCATAATTCATTCTCGCATCACAATCCCTTTTGTCCCCCAGCCCCTTAATCCCCATGCTCTTCCGTCAGAGGAAATTACTGCATCTCCCTTCCTTCCAGTCTGAGATGAATACCACAGCATGGGTCCCCTATACCGCCCCCCCCACCGAGTCTCAGACTGAGTTTTAACCCTCACGTCCTCTTGGCTTCAGCCTCCGCCCATAGCTGCTGTAACGGGGGGGGGGGGCGTTCTTCGGCTCCGAGGCACTGCTGTGCCGTTGGGGGGTTCCTTGTGGTGCGTCTGTCTGTGGGTGGACAATGGGGGGGGGGCATTCAGCATGCTCGTGTGACTGCTCTGAGTCATTTACCTGGGGAGTTCTCGGGGGGGGGGGGCTTCCGCGCCGAGGCGCTCGAGCCAACTCCACCTACTCATCTGCCACCACAAAGGCGGGCTTAAGCTTGTCTATACAGATTTTCTTATGGTGACCCCCCAAGTCTAACACAAAATGTTTATCCCAGGGTTCCAGCACTCTAAACGGGCCATCGTAGGGTGGGCGCAATGGCGGTCGGTGGGCATCGTTCCTGACAAACACCAATGCCGCATCCTTCAAGGTTTTTGGCACAAAAGCGCGGGGAAAACAATGGTGGGCCGGGCCAGGTAGCGTCCCTGCGTCTGCGCTATGCCATGAATGCGGTGACGGATGGGTGTTCGGCACGGGGTTATCTGTTAAAAGTTAAAACAAGCTCTGCTGGGGAAGCCTCCAAATCCTCTTTCGGTGCGGAACGCAACCCTAATAGAACCCACGGCAACCGGTCCACCCAATTTGCATCCATAAGCGAAGCCCTGAACGCTGCTTTCAGTGACTTATGGAAACGCTCGCATAACCCATTGACCTGTGGGCTATACGCGGTTGTGCGATGAATTGCGACGCCCAGGCTCCGGGCCATCGTGGACCAGAGGCCGAAAACAAACTGAGGGCACCGATCGGACGTGATGTCCGAAGGGGTGCCAAAACATGCCACCCATGTTGTCAAAAAAGCATGTGCCACGTCTGCGGACACGGTGGAAGCTAGCAGGACTGCTTCTGGCCATCGTGTGGTGCGGTCCACCACTGTCAGGAGGTGTGTGAACCCCTGCGATGGCGGGAGGGGGCCCACGAGGTCCATGTGAACATGGTTGAACCACTTAGCCGGGATATGGAATGGCTCCAAAGGGGCCTTTGTGTGCCTGTGCACTTTGGCTCATTGGCACGCTACGCAGGCTGCAGCCCACTCTTTCACTTGTTTGCGCAGGCTCGGCCAGACGAACTTCGCTCCCACCATTTTGACTGACACGCGCACTCCTGGGTGCGCCAGGGAATGAACGGACTCTAAAACGCGGCGGTGCCAAGCGCATGGGACCACCGGGCGTGGGCGTCCTGTGGAGACGTCACAGATTTGGGGGGGGGGGGTCTTGCAGTACCCTGCTCTCCCCTTAACCCTGTTGGTCCACACTGGAGCGCGCACACGTCCACATCGCCGATCAGCATGGCTGCGTAATCTATCCCTACGTAGACTGGGGCCACTAAGGCGCGCAAGAGGCAGTTCGCCACCACGTTGAGTTTACCGGTCACATGCTGAATGTCGGTCGTAAACTCCGAGATCGTGGCCAACTGTTTCTGCTGCCGGCCCGACCATGATTCTGAAACCTTGGCAATCGCATACGTTAGTGACTTGTGGTCCACAAACGCAGTGAAGGTGCGCCCTTCCAGCCAGAACTGGAAGTGGTGTATGGCCAGGTGAAGGGCCAGTAACTCTCTGTCGAACGCGCTGTATTTACACTCACTGTCGCGCAAAGCCCTGCTAAAAAAGGCAAGCGGCTGCCAAGAACCGGCGATGCATTGCTCCACAACAGCCCCTATGGCCACGTCCGAAGCATCGGTAGTGAGCGCTATCCGAGCCGCCGGGTCCAGGTGCGCCAGTAGTGCGGCATTTGCCAGAGCTGTTTTAACCTCAGAGCGCCTGCTCCCGGCTCAGGAGTCCAGTCGACTCTGTCCGCCGGTTTCAGTTTCTTGAGTGCTCATACAATGGCTGCATGAGCTGGGCTGCGCGGGGGAGGAAACTGTTATAAAAGTTAACCA
The DNA here is from genome assembly GCA_020510985.1 of Pholidichthys leucotaenia. NCBI lineage: Eukaryota > Metazoa > Chordata > Actinopteri > Cichliformes > Pholidichthyidae > Pholidichthys > Pholidichthys leucotaenia. The sequence continues at coordinate 230,452,167 of CM035844.1, forward strand.
TCCCCAAAAACTCCTGCAGCGCCCTGACCGTCTGAGGCCGGGGAAAATTCGCCACTGTGCACACCTTGTCCGGCAAGGGTATCGCCCCCTCCGGTGAGATGCGGTGTCCCAAAAACAAAAACAAAATGATCCCCATCACACCGAACTGGCATTTTGCCGGGTTGACTATTAACCCGTGCTCCTCTAACCTCCGGAAAACCATCCTGAGGTGGGCTATGTGTTCGTCCTCCAATGCGCTGGCCACCAGAATGTCATCCACGTAGATGAATACAAACAGCAGATCGCACAACACCACATCCATCATGCGTTGGAATGTCTGTGCCGCACCTTTTAACCCAAAAGGCATGAGTAAAAACTTAAATAGACCAAACGAGGTTATTACTGCCATTTTAGGTATGTCCTCCGCACGCACTGGGACCTGGTGGTAACCGTGGACCAGGTCTTAGAAAAAATACGTGCCCCGGCAAGGTGAACAGAAAAATCCTGAATATGGGGGATCGGGTAGCGGTCGTGCACTGTGGCGTTGTTTAATCTGCGGAAATCTCCACAAGGTCGCCACGATCCCTCGGCCTTAGGGACCATATGTAGTGGGGATGGCCATGGGCTGTTTGATCGTCTGATGATGCCCAGCCTTTCCAAGTTGGCAAACTCCTCGCACGCTATAGCCAGTTTAGCTGCGTCCAGGCGCCGAGGTCGCGCGAAAACGGGCGGCCCGGTGGTGGTAATAAAGTGCTCCACCCTGTGTTTAGTGATGGCCGCTGAAAACGTCGGGACCGTGAGTGCTGGGAACTGGGTGAGCAGTGTGTGGAACTTACCACCTGGAGCTGTGACGCTGGCTAGCGTTGTTGGCCCGGCTCCTCAAGCTGTACAGGGGAGACAATCAAAAGACATTGCATTAATCAGGCATCTGTTAGCAACATCGACTAGTAGTCCGTGTGCACACAAAAAAAATCAGCGCCTAAGATTGGGAAACTGCATGCCGCTATGACGAATGTCCACTGGTATGTACAGCCGTGCAGGGATACAGTCAGTGTCCTTTCACCAAAAGCCTTAATGTCTGAGCCGTTTGCGTCCATCAGCTCGGGGCCGCTAGCTCCCGCTAGCTGGTTGGCGTAGGACGGCAGGATGAGGCTCTTTTTGGAGCCAGAGTCCACGAGGAACCGTCTCCCCGAGCGGGAGTCTGTCACATAGAGCAGCTTGCTTTCTTCACCGGTGGTTGCAGCTGCTACCGACTGCCGGTCCTGGTGTTTCCCGAACGCTTGAATTGGCATGCATCGGCGTGCGTCCTCTCCAAAACAGCGGTGGTAGGAGCAGAACGTGTCTCTCTGGTGCTTCCTGGCCCCCACTGCCGCTACCATCGCTGGCTCCCCGCTTCCGCTGGCTGTCTCGTTGGGTTCCGACGCCGCTGCGTTCACTGTGAGGGCTCTGGTGGTGAGGATGATCCAATCTGCCTCCTGGGCTAGCGCAGGGTAGTCACGTGTGGCCAGCAATGGCGAGGTGGCAAGGACCGCTCTGGCCAGCGTTGGGAGGTTCCGGAGGAAAAGGTGGGCAAATAGAAAATGCCCGTCGTCCGTGCCCATCAACGCCAACATCTTCATCAGTTTGACCGCCGACCCGTCTCCTAACTCGGAACGCGTCAGGAGCCTTTCCGCTGTCTCGCAGTCTGAGAGCGTGTAGCGCTGGGTCAGCGCGGCTTTGAGAGCCCCGTATTTGTCATGGGCCGGGAGCTGTTGGAGCAGGCTCGCTACTTGCTGAGTCGTGCGAGCGTCCAACGCCGCGACCACGTAGTAATACCTGGTGTCATCTGCCGCTATTCCCTGGAGCATGAACTGGGCCTCTGTGTGGAGGAACCAAGACTTCGGGTCGTGCAGCCAAAAGTCTGGTAGTTTGACCGAAACGGTGTACGCGCTGCTGGGGCTTCCCGTCCGGGTCATCTCCGGGGTGTTCGCCTCGTGTTCCATTATTCGTCAAGGGTCACCAGTGTGGCGAGAGGAATGACCAGGCCAAGCATTCAGAGCAGATGAACTTTATTCCCTCTCTCACATTTCTCAGAATCAGAAAACATTAACATTCTGTAGCAGGGGCTCTCTTTTATATTAGCACACTCACACACCCCTGCTGCCTGAGGTTCTGCATCACAATTCATTCTTGCATCACAGTCCCTTTTGTCCCCCAGCCCTTTAATCCCCATGCTCTTCCGTCAGAGGAAATTACTGCATCTCCCTTCCTTCCAGTCTGAGATGAATACCCCAGCATGGGTCCCCCATCATATATATGTATATATATATATATATCCATATATACAAGATGACATGTAAAATCACATAAGAATTATCATATCCAGTCTGTGTTATGCTGTTGCTTCTTTTTTTTTTTGTCACATTTTGCCTTAGCTTTGTTCTGAATTGTAATCGCTCTTGTTTTGTTTTTCTTTTGAATTCTTGGATGGAACAATACAAGGGCAATATAAGCTGCGGCTTCAGCCATCACCCATTTCGGATAACTTATGTTCAACTGTATAATCAGGAGTTATTGCTTAATTTGACCTTGTTAGATTTTTCCCCCCTTTGTTATAATATTCTGTTCCATTCTTTTAATATTTACTTTTAATCTATCCGAAATAAAGATTCAGTCATTCATTCATTATTGTGTAGTTTTTTGCCTTTAAAACAATGGGAGGGCTGAAATGTTTCATGGTCAGACATGAGGAAATGGTTTCTGAATGGATTTACAGTTAAAGCAAAAAACAAGAGCAGCAGTAGATCAGCAGTAGATCAGCAGTAGTAGTATCTGGCGTTACAGAACAGGACATGTTTTACAGTATTACTGTGTATGTACAGTCTTGCACACAACTACAGTATAATCAAGTTCACCATTTCTCTTTAACGATGATTTTTATTTCTCCCTGCTACAGAGAAACCTTCATCTGTGGTGGCAGGAATTGTCATTGGTGTAATTTTGGTGGCAGTGGGATTAACAGCAGGAGCGGTACTCTTTTATAAATATAAAGACAGATGTTTTTCAGGTAAACACAGATGTGCACACATGTGGCTTTCACTTATCAAAGAGGACAATTTCATATTGAAACAAGATTTTCCTGACACTGAGACCAAGGCAGCTGTAGAATTATTCAAGTCTTTCATTATGAAATCTGATTATTATACCTCATTGTAATGACCTTGTATACAACTGATTAGAAGCTGTAAAACAATTCTGAATAATTATCAACATTTTATCCAGCATCAAAGTAAATCCATTTAACCTTGTGAAGGAAGAGATTTTAAGGTGGCCGCATGTTATTTTCATTCTCAGAAACATCATCATCGGTACAGAAGAGCAAACGGACACCTTACAGAATGGCGATACACAGAGAAAATAAACTCACTGACGTGCTCACCTCAGCTGATGGTAAATATCTCTTTAAATACAGCTGCAGACCTATATTTCATAAAAATTACAACAAAAAAAAATGATAGGGGCTCTTTAAAAGCTAAAAATACAACCTGCATCAACTCTAACACACTTGTGATTCTTTTTTAGAAGATGTATGGATGGAGCTTAACCCCCCCCCCCAAAAAAAAAAAACAACCTAGAATATCATGAAAGTGCTCATTTGATTTATAATACAGCCCAGAAATTCTATGAATAAGTACAATGTCAGTGTCCTTATGCCATTGACTTCACTACAGTGCACTTAAGCCATTCTTATGCCATGCTTACATCATAGTTAACAAATACTTTGGTTGTAATTATGATGTACTTTGATACTTACATTCTCCTTATCGTGATTACAGTAAAATTTGCACACTGTAAACATTCACATATTTGAGTTTATTACATAAACTGAAATATTCCAAGCCATTTGTTTTTAATTGAGATGATTACAGCTTTTAGATTTTTAAATGAAATTACATCTCACAGTATTCTCATTTTTGAGATGCACCTCTGATGTTTGTTTTAATCATTCTTTAAATTGTTGTAGAAGTTTCAGCCCTGATTTCTGTTTTTTCTCTTTTTAAATTACAGCAATGAGGCACCATATAACAGCTCTGGTGAGACCAAAGAATAAAAATCAGACCACTGAGTACTAGCTGATCATAAAGTTCAGTGGACCAGAACAAGAACTTCACCTGAGTCTGGAGCCTGAGATGAACTTTTTCTACAAAAGAAAAAATTAATGAAGAACATGAATATTTTGCAGATGACTCTAAAGTCCTCAAGGAACTTATGGAGCAGAGAATATTATTAATCTTCTTCCTTGTTGGGGGGAAAAAGGGTATAAAAGAAGGATTTTTATCAGATGGACAAAAACAGATGGAAATAAGGAAGTCTTTTGGTTCACAAATACTTCCTATAAAAAAAAAAAGTCTGGCCTTTTATTTTTAAACATTTTGTATTTAGTGTTTTGTTCCATCATCATCCTGATTTTATTCCACTGTATTCAAATTACTGTGTTATGGCGCTGTGCTTTTTTGGTACAGGTATTCAATGTTGTCGTCATAAGCTGCTGGTGTGTCAGAGTTTTGCCTTTAACCCTCAGCGACTGCTCAAATATTAGTCATACTTATACCACTAAGCACAGAAAGTGCTTCTCATAAGGTAGGTATACAAACATAAATTACCATTTTACTTTGAGCCAATTATTTTCACTTACATCTGACCCAATTATTGATATCAAATAGTCATTATTTTTTAAAGATTTTAGCCCTTTAAATACCAGGTTTTTGTTATGATGTTGCCATGTTTTTTGATGGCAAAAACATAAAAAAAATTCCTTATTTTCAATACACTGCATGCAAAGTAATTTTTGTACTGAATTATTAGCCTGACTTGGGTTATGACAGTGCCATGGAGTGGAAATGGTATGTTCTTTTCCCCCCCCCCATATGCCAAATATGGTCAACACGGCACCATCTGGTGGAGAATGGTAAAAACTCAGTTCCAAGGCAAAAGCCCAGATTGACACCCAGATATAATAAAACATGTATTGTGCTTTAATGGCAGTGAGATTTATAAAAAAAAAAATAAAAAATTGCAGTTTGAATGGGTTTCAATAGTACATTTTTTTGCACTTAATTGCTTGTACACAGTGTATTTTAGACTTACTGTAGGAGCTGAGCAGGAAGCAAAAAGATCAAATAAAAATGCACATTCTTGCCAAAATTCACACCATACGGATGAACATAGCAAAGTTATCAAAAAAATGAAGAATGAAAAGCACATAAAATGTGCCCATAGCTCCCTGAGTGTTAAACATGCAGAATTTAAGATCAAAGTAGCTGACTTAAAGAAGAGTAAAGTTAATTAGACTTAAATTATATAGTCCAGGCAGATAACAGATATTCTTTATGTGGTTAATGCTTTTTATACTTGATATACGTATATATGATATGATAACACACTGTACTACGATGCCACATGATGCACCATGTGCTGCTCTGTCATGTGCTGCAATATGTGTTATTATGCGAGTCATGCTTTTTATATTTGGTACCATCATATGACAGAATGAAATGGCTTGACACGGTACGATGCACTACAATGTGACAGGATACAGTGTGCTGCAATACCATGGGATACAGTTCATAGTGGTCAAGTTTGACCAAATGTGGTTTATTTTTCAACATAGTCTCCCCTTTGGTCCACACATTCTTCCATTGATGTTGCAGCACTTGGATTCCTGCAGTTTAAAAATAAACCACATTTGGTCAAATCTGACCATTATGGACTTTTCAGCCCCGCCTTGTATATATGCTTATTTTTTTTCTTGTAAATCTGCAATTTTCTCATAAGTTTGCCACGTTTTTATTGTAAATTTGCAGTTTCCCATAAATTTGCAGCTTTTTTATTTTAAATATGCAATGTTTTTCTTGTAAAGCCACACCTTCTTTCCTTGTAAATTTTGAGGTTTTTTTTTTTTTACTTGCAAATTTACAGTGGCAGTGGTGGCCTAATGGATAGAGACGTGGATCTCTGGACCGGCAGGATCAGATCCGGGTGGCACAGATGACATAGCAATGTTTGCCCCACCCTCATTAACCCCACCGTGGTGCCCTTGAGCAAGGCCCTTCACTCCAACTGCTCCAGTGGAGCCGCTCAGTGGCCACAGGCCAGTCTATGGTTGGACTGGGCAGCTTCCAGGTGTGAATGTGAACGGGGCTTCCTAGAAAAATAGTTTGCCTTACAATGGACAGACTTTTGTTCTAAATAAAAATGAAGGAATTTTATCAGTTATTTGTGCTGCCTTTTCATGAAGAATGAGAAAACATGAGCCATGTAGTTCTGGGTCAGAAACATAACCTCCACCATCTTGCTGTGAAACCAGTCATGACACCTCTGCAGTAAGCAGAAATATACCCCAGCACTGGATAATCTTTACTGACCTCTACTGGTTGAAAGTCTTTTATTCAGCTCTGCTGCAACAAGGTGAGAACATTAAATCTGGGAATGGAAGGAAAAACTGTATTTAGAAATTCAGTCATATGAAGTAAAGAACAATAAAAGAACTGCTGAAAATGACCCAGCAGGTGGGATTAACAGGATCAATGAAGGTGAACAGTTTACACTGTGATTAACTGAAGTTGAATGTTGAAGTAAAATAATAATGCCAATGAACAAATACTGTTTATACTGTAGCAAAAATGTCAATTTTACTTGATGTCACTATTTAAAATGTTTATTTTGATTTTTTTAAAGAATAAATATGTATATATAGCAACTTGTTATTTATTTCAGCCTGTCTTGATGGGTTTCTCTGTCCAGTTGAAAATGTTTTTATATAAACTGTAATTATGAATTAACCAATAAAAACAAAGCAAACTGTGTAATTTGATAACAGAAAATCTGGTCATTTTACCTGGTGATGTGTTGGCTAAATCTAGACACTTGGGACAAATGGAATGTCATGAACTGGGCAGAAAGGCAAATCCAAATGCTGAATTGTTTAGTGACATTTATTAACCAAAAGATTCAAACAGTGCACTAACATAAAAATAGAAACAAAACAACTAACATGAATGTCACTCCAGAGCATGGAAAGCTCTGGAGGGAAGGAGAGAGGAATAGTCCAAAGTTCTTTGAAAAATAACCATTGCACACAGGACACTGCTGTCCATGAAAATGCAACAAAAAACAACTTACAAGGTTGGCAATCCAGAGCAGGGCATGCTCTGGGCAAGTGAGAGGAACAGTCCAAGGAGAAAGTGCATGTAATGCTGCCGCAGTGAAACGATGAACTTGCAGAGCTTAAATACTGCGCAGACAAATGAGCAGCAGGTGTGGCTGAGCAGGCAGGGTGACCTATTTAACGATCATACACAGCTGAGGACTGGGGCAGACTGCAAGTGAATAGTAGTGATGGCAGAAATGGAACGATCGAGAGCTCGAATCATTTGGAACAATTGATTCAGAAAAAGAATTGATGTTTTGGAACATTTGAAACATCTCCCCACAGCGACATCTGGTGGCCAAATGTTATAATACTACACTGAACCAGTCAAGTGTTTTCGGGTCTTTATCTCAACGTTTCGTGTTTTGTTTGGGTTTCTAGTATTATTTGTCTGAAAATATATATTTTTTCAATTAGTATTTGTAGGGGTGCTTGTTTACAAAATAGACATCAGTCACTGTTTTTAGGGGGTGCTTGTGTACATTCAGTTCTTTTTGTCTTCCTGTCAAGGAACAACAAAAAGACTGAGTTAGGAGGAATGCTGCCATGCAACTTCATATATTGTAAATATATGTAACTATATGTAAAATATATAACTATATGTAAATGTACAACAATATGGCTTCTTTTAGTGATTACATGCATAATTATATTTATTGTAAATAATAATAAAGGTGTATAAATAATAAATGTATACTCGTATGTGTATTAAAAGAACATGAATACATACCATAAACATTACGCTGGCCATGGCTTGATTCAGCACTCTGTTGTGTTGTGCTAGGAATGCAGGCGTCAGGATGTTTTGTCCGTAGGCATCTCCACCTACTTGTTGTATTGTTACAAAATGCAAGATGTTGCATACAGTGCATACATTTAACTTTTTTTTCCCTCAAGAAGGTCATAGTGATCCCAGACAGCTGACCTGGGACACTTTCTACCCCCATCCATTTCCAAATAATATAAATCCAAAAGCAGCTCAGTACAAGACACTCAGAGAGGCAAGACTTCACAACCAAACTGCACTTCAGAGGAGCTTTGAAATGTTTCAGGCATGTGGGCTGATGAACCAGCAGTCAGTCAGGCAAGGACACCAGAAATTAGTATTCTACATATAAAGTATTTATATAATACATAAATTGTGCATAGAATAGGCAATTTAACATTGTGTAATGGCAGCATTTTATTATTCCATTTGAGAAACGGGATAACACAATCACTGCATAAAACAATGGTGAAGTTTGAAAACAGTTGGTGACGTAATGGAACGTGAAATGGAACAGTCACGTGACATCCTCTTTCTGATCCAGACCTTGGAACAATGATTTTTATTCATTTATTTCAGATAGATTAAAAGTAAAGATTAAAAAGAAACAGAATAATATAACAAAGGGGGAAAAAATCCAACAAGGTCAAATTAAACAATACTCTTGATTATACAGTTCAACATAAATCATCCGAAATGGGTGATGGCTGAAGCTGCAGCTTATATTGCAGTTCAATTTCTTATATTGATTCAATTCAGAAGTTCCACCTAGGTTTCGGTTTGCACTAAAACACTGTTTTGACTTTGCCATCACTAGTTTTCATATAATAGGCATTTTAATTTTGTGTAATGGAGGTCAGACATCATAGATAAAACTAGAGACACTTTAAATAACTGATTAAACTCATCACCTACACTAACACTAACACTTCCGGTGTCACAAAATAATAAACCAAAATAATAACTTAATATTTTTGTTTCGACTATAAAACAATAAGAGCAAAATTAAACACAGGTATGTCCAAAAATTTGAAAATATATTTTTTTCTACCTAAGTTTAGAAAAGGAAAAAACAAAAATGAGACCAAAAATTTGTTTTTTTCTGATTTTATTTTGAATTGGAATTACAAATGAAGGAACCATACATGGATTTGTATTCACTTGCTGAAACAAAAACGACTGTGACGTTTCAAAACAATTGGGGGTGGAATGGACCACGATATGGAACAGTGACATGACACCGTCCTTCTGATACAGACCTCGGAACAGCGTTTCGAATCACAAGTTCAGCCTAGGTTCCGGTACGTTCCAAAACGCTGTTTCGATTTTGCCATCACTAGTGAATAGTGGGTGCCTGGGAGAGGAAGAGCCTCATGTCATACTACCAAAAATAACAGAACCAAACAAGAAAATAATAACAGACAGAAAAATACTCAAAAAATACATAAAGAGTCTGAGCACAGCTCAGACACATAACATGGAAAGGTGTAGCCTTTTTATAAATCATAAATTAGGGACTTTTTGATAATACAGTTGTAAAAATGTTCTTATAAATGTCAGACTTTTTGTGATTGATGAATGGTTGTCTGTCTCTCTGTGTTGGCCCTGTGATGGACTGGCGATCTGTCCAGGGTGTACCCTGTCTTTCGCCCAAAGATGCTGGGATAGGCTCCAGTCCCCACGACCTGAAAAGGATTAAGTGGAAGAAGATGGATGGATGAATGGATGGATGGATAAATTTGCAACAGACAGAGAAAATGAAGAACACCAATTTTTACTAATCTCCCATTCAGAAATTAGCAGAAAGAAACGTGTTTGAGAAAACTGAGTGCAAATTTCAAAGAATAAAGGTGCCAAATATGATAAAAGATGCTTATTTACAATTTTAAAAACACAAATTTAACATAAGCAAGTCCCCCCCCCCCAAAAAAAAATATATATAAGTGGTTTGAAAAAGTCCTGATTTCTCATTTTTTTTGTTTGTCACACTTAAATGTTTCAGATTATCAAACAAATTTAAATAGTTGACAAAGATAACACAAGTAAACACAAAATGCAGTTTTTAAAATGAAGGTGTTTATTATTAAGGGAAAAAATCCAAACCTACATGGCCCTGTGTGAAAAAGTGATTGCCCCCTAAACCTAATAACTTATTGGGCCACCCTGAGCAGCAACAACTGCAATCAAGCATTTGCGATAACTGGCAATGAATCTTTTACAGTGCTGTGGAGAAATTTTGGCCCACTCATCTTTGCATAATTGTTGTAATTCAGCCACATTGGAGGGTTTTCGAGCATCAACCGCCTTTTTAAGGTCATGCCACAGCATCTCAATCGGATTCAAGTCAGGACTTTGACTAGGCCACTCCAAAGTCTTCATTTTGTTTTTCTTAAGCCATTCAGAGGTGGACTTGCTGGTGT